>VYZS01072992.1:10119-21658 GCA_013400695.1 Neodrepanis coruscans
GCTTGACCATGATCTTCAGTGTCTCCCTGCAATGGTGTGGTATTTCACAATTAGAAGCCACACATCAGCAGTGTGGAAGAGAAAAACCATTCAATCACAAGCCATTGAAGACAGCATTTCAACTCAGCATATTACTCAGCGCTTTAAAGTTTGCAAAAGTGACCTCCACACTGAGCTCAAATATTTTATTTTTTGTTTTATGTAAAAAGTGGAAATTTTATGGCAGAACTTCTTCTCTTTTAGAGTTTTAGAGTTTTTGCTCCTAGAGGAGAAATAGAAATGCTAGACACTTATTAATAAATTATTTTATGATTTGAAATGTGTTATTATCAGCTTGATTTTTAAGCTAATATTATTCAATTAAGGCAGCAAAAAAAGAGCAAACCTTTGCTAGATTTCTGTTCAGCAAGATTTGTAATTCTCCAAATATTTCTGTAGAAATTCCATTTAAATAGTTGCATTGATATTAGTACAGTTATTCATGCAATTGACAGAACTGAGTTTTGGTGTTATATCTGCAATGTCACCAGGGATTCATGATGTTAGTGTTATAATGTTATAATGTTATAATCATTCCTCTGAGAGAAAACCACTGTATACTATATTCATTTTTCTTTTAAATGTAAAAAAAACCCCAAAACTTAGTGTTTGAAAAGAGTTGTGGATCATATATCAAACTCAGTGTGTGCCAAATCCTTTTTAAAGCTCATATAAAATAATTCCATTTAATTGGAAAATCAGTCACAACTTTGACTTGTTTACTGTTGTCTTTTACTTAACAAGAGGGGAGCATAGAAGAAAAGAGCTTGTGAGACTTGTTTCTACTAAAATTCATACAGAAGAGTAAACTGTAAAATGATGTCATTATCTCCTATTAATAGAACACCTTTTTATGTGCTCTTTCCTTTCATCCTTGTTCTTGTTTTTGCTAAGGATATGTATTCTTTCCTGTGGAAAGGATTCTCTCTGCATAGGGAAACAATAATTTACCATAAATAATTTTCTCTGTTTTGCAATTTATATCTTAAATATATCATGAAAAGAAACAGAAAACTTATAATAGATTTTGATTATGACCAGTCTCTAGATTTTTAGAAGAGGAACATTTCCACACCTAATCAGATTTTACGTCTGTCTCCAATGCCATAAGTCTTCTTTACAGTTATTTTTTTTTCTGATTGACAATCATCTTTCTGCAGTGTCTCTCTCCTTAAACCATTTTCCTCCTTCTTAATGGGTAGTTTCTCTTTTGTACCCACTTCTCTCCATCATACTTTGTCCTACTAACTTCAGACTTTCCAGAAATAAATGTATTTGAAACTAAATTTGAGGGCTGATAGTGCAGTTTTAGTAGAGTTAAGAACAAGCAGTACTGTAGAAATTTAGGCTTTCAGTTGAATATCAACTTGGAGCAGTAATATAAAGTATATGGTCTGTTCTACCATTTTAATCATATTTGAAGTAATTATTTACTCTGCTAGGGCCTGATTCTTCAAACATTGTTTGCAGTAAACCTTTCTCATGAAATTTGGTGTTTAGCATGAGAGCTTGCCTCTAGCTTTAAATCCTTATATTTCTTTTTCTCTCTCTTTCCTGCTTTTCTTACAGAAATATTTTAATCTGCATGCACAACCACCATCTAATGACTACCTTGACATCTGACTTTTTACATATGTATTTCTTGGAAATAGTTTCCCATTATCCAGTCTAGTCTTTCTAAATATTTTTTTTTTTTTTTAATAAAAATGGCTTATCTTGTTCCAAGTTAATATTTACTTTGAATTGAATTATAAGACAGTGCAAAACTGAACTCTTCTTTCATTAAATAAACTTCTTTGTATTTATAACACGTGGTATTCATAATTTATTAGATAACATGCCATATTTTAGTCCACAAGAAGCATAATCAGTTTCACACTGGGATATCAGCATGAGGCTCGCCTAAGGGAAACTTGCTTATTTGAGCAAGACAGAAGACCTATTGATTTAATGTTCAGGACTCCAACAATTTATCTACAGCATGATATTGAAACATTGTGTGAAGCTCAACATTAAACTGAACACTAATCTTAGAACTGACCAGTAGGCACAGGAAAAAAAGAAAAGTAGGATCTTAATTACCTCATTAGTTATGTAAGTACAGTGCTTATTCACTTCAGCAGAAGTTGTAGCTGTAAAAATAGACACATGGCATTGGATTTTAATTCTGATTTTTCATTGTATGGCTATCTTTAATGTTGAGCTAAGGTTTTCCAAAAAAGCAGCTTTTACTTAATATTGATGAGTAGGAGAAAATATTTGGAATGTTTTTGAAATTAATGGCAAACTTTGCAAAGAAATAAAATATTTTAAAGCACAACTTAGATTTAGTTACATTTCATGATTTGCAATGTTTAAGGCAGGACAGATTCCTTCATTTTTTAGATAATAACAGAATGTATATGTTCACATGTTTAAGTCTTCCATTCTCAGAATCACTCAATAGAATAGTTCATTATTACTCTTCCCTCCACAGATATTCTTATTGCTACTATTGTATAGCTGTAGAACAGACTTGGCACTAATCCAATCCCACATGATAGTGGTTAGGAACCTTTGCAAATGACTATGAAAGCTGTCTATACATTTTCTCCTGTTTCTGTTTATTTGTGAGGTTAGAACAATGAAAGTATTATAATGGGGATTGTAGCTAACTTATTGTGTCCATTGTAAGGTTATTAGGACAAGACTGTACTTAATTCTGCATTTGAATATAATTTCGTTGACAGATTGTACCTACATTAATTTTGCATTTTGTCTTTGCATCTTGGAGAAAAAAGAATACCCAGATGTAAATACACATACTGATTTCTTCTTTCAAAAAACTCAACCTCAGTTATTTCACGAATGGAAGTCTACACATGTACAAATGTTTTCCTAATTCATTGATTAACAGATGCTGTATTTAGCAACTGCTACTTCATGCTGCCATTTGTTAATTCATAAATTGGTTCTTTGAGTCTATTATGATGGAACAACAGTGGTCATATATTTCTTGAAAGAACAGAATGATACATGATATCGATCTCAAGACTTCTTCCTCTCCTCTTTGTGTTGGAATTCAGTGCCCACCAAGCTTTTGTATAAAAATTACTTGTTCCTTTTTCATAGATCTAGGCACTATCATTAGCATTGCAGGCAGTAAATTACAGGGACTTCTATCAGATTTACGAATGGATGTTCTGCTAAACCATCTGGCATGCTTCTACTAAAAAGGAGCTGCTGCTTTTTTTAGATGGAAAATCCTTTCAAAAAAGTCTATCCATTATAGCTGAGCTCATCGCATCTTGAGTTCCCAGGTATTGTATACTTACCCTTTTCACAGTTTTTTTATATTGATTTTATATTGAATAATATTTCAGTAATTCTTTTTTTATGTATCTTTTGAACACAGTTCCTTGTATATTCTTTTAAAGAATTATATTTTTGAGTAAAGGAGAGGATGTTAGGAAATAACATATATTTATTCTCCTTAAAATAATTTTTCATGCATATATACAATTTCATGTGGACAGCTACCACAGAACATATCTTAGTGAAGGTGTTTTCTTTTCCTCTGTCAGTGATCAACTTGCTCGGTCAATGTGGCCTTAAAATCCTAGCACTGTGATTCACAAAGATAACAATCTTTGTTTTATCATGAAATCCCTTTACGTGTTTTTCTAATTTTGGTCTTATTGAAAAGTAACATGACCTAATTTTTCTTATTATCTGTGAATAATAAGCAACCTCTGGTTCTGAAAACCTCTACTGTATGAAACTATGTATGAAACAAACTATGAAATTTATCTATCTTCATGTGTTTCAAAAGAATTTAACCTGGTAATTTGATAGCTGTTTGAAAAGATAAATTATTTCACATCAGCAGATTACCCAAGGCTAAGGAAGAAGAAGACAAGAAAAATTTGTTTCTTATAAGTTATAACTCCAAGCATGGACTTTAGGTAAAAAGCTCCTAAACTTCACACACGCGCAATGTTGGTGCCTTTGTTGCTTTGAAGATACAGGGGGACATAAATCTAAAAAAGGAAACAATCTAACTTGGATTTTAAAAGTCAAGAGGAGAGAAAAGAGGAGACATGACACATCTACGACAACAGAACTGTCTAAAGATTAGACTTCAATTTCCTATGTTAGTATTCATTAATTAATAAAACACTTTGGTTATGCCATACACTTTAAATGTGCTATTCATGAGATATTACAAAATAACTTCTTTCTTAGGTTACATGTTCTCTGTCAAAGCAACAGAAGACAGTCTGTCGATGTATTTTAGAATTCATCTATACAAGCATACATCCTTGTGCTTCCTGACTTCCCAATTGTAACTAACAGTGCTAAGAAATTATGTTCAGATAATCATTAAAATAATTCTTTCAGCCAGAAATGCCAATGTTATTTAACATTTGAATAGTGGCATTGATTGAGATTTTCTATTAAAGGTTACTTAGAAACAGATGTTACTGGAAGCAGCTAGGAATGATATTTCTTATCTGTGTATGAGCTGTGTTAGCTGCTGTGACAATGCCGCTATACATGCACAAGACATCTTCCAAGATATCTATATCTTCTACCTAGTTTTATATTGCCTAGAACTACCAAACTCCTGTAGTTTTATGCCCACTCAAAAAAGCTTGTCAGGGGTTTGACAAAGATGAGGTATACAGTGACTTTCCTCAAGGGCAAGTTTGAAGGAGTCGTATTTCTGAAAATTAATATTAGTCTAAAATATGAAATTCTAAACATATAGATGAATTCTTCCTTAAAGTTTTGTGTTAAATACGTTATACTGCATGAAAAACTTTTTGCACTTCTATGCTACCACACTGTTACAAATAACAACACATGAAATTACCAGTGATTGTACACAGTGGGTGACAGTACAGATTGAACATTTACCACAGAATAGAAAAATACTTTATTCTTTTCCATTTTGAGTACAGAAAATGTAGCTAAGACTTTTTTAAGAAGGAAATACAAATATGAATAGGCATCTCTCTATCCTTCCTGTGTAATATGGAATTCTTATAGAGCTATATTTCTTGTGAAACATATTTTCATGGGGATTCTTGCAAGTAACACTCATTAGTTTGGCAATGCAAAGACCACCTGGTTTCAAAAGCTTTTAAAATCACCTCCTCTGTGCCATAGCATTCAGTACTTCTGTCTCTACATGTGCTACTTAAACATTGCCTAAATTGTGTTAAGGCAAACTCTGTTAAGAAATTTAAATAAAATTCACATTTCCCAATACATATCTTCTAAAAAAATGTGTATTTTTATGGGTATATTCACAAAAAGGGAGAAAATACTGTTTCAGTGTAGAAAAAAATATTTACTGTCAGTTTCTGCAATACAATAAAATTTCATTTAGTTGCAGAATACATCGGGTTTAAAATAGATTAGATGTGGGATACAGCAATTTCACTGTGTCCCTCTGTTGTTGTGACTGTTGTTATGAGTTGGATTTTTTTTTTTACTTATGAGAATAGAATAAGAAGAGTAGAAAGAGTCACTGAGTCAAGTGGAAAAAGAGAGAAATTCCAGATGTGCACAGTTGCATATGCTTTGAAAGAAAAGCTTCATAATATGGAGGGGTGAGAATATGGCACAGTAGGCAAGTGGAACCTCAAAATTTATGCAGCATCCTTGCAGAAAGAAGAATGCAGTATAGATATGGGCCTCGGTTATAATGGAGAGAAAAGTACCTAAGAACGAGACAGGATTATAGGGAGTTTTCTGAAGCTTGGAAAGTCAACAAATTAACCAAATCAAGGAATTGGAAAAAAAAAAAAAGTTCTCCTGAAAGGATACAAGTTTAAACACTTTCCTGTTCTGTCTTTCAAAACTTTTTCAAATTAACTTCTGAAAATATATGGAATATTCTGGGTTATATTTCCATATCAGCTGATTTCTTCAGGTGTACGATCCTCCTAGGCTTTCTTTAAAATGTTTAGTACAGAGAAAAGTTGTTACAGCTGTCATCCTTAAGGAGACTTTAATTACCATAAAGGACTAGCATCTGTGTTGAAGTTTATATTGTATTTTGTCTTATTTGTAAATCAGTACTGAGCAGCAGTAGTGCTTGAAGTATGGTTGCCCTTTATGTGTTTTTAAAATTAAAACTTATTATATGAAAGTTTTCTGACTGTGGCTCGAAGAGTTATGAAATTATATTGTACATTGGGCAGATTAACAACTTAGTATTTGCATAACTCAAGAAATATCTTCACATTATTGGAAAGACATTGTTATGAGGTGAAAAGATGTTTTTTCATTTTTAAAACTTATTTTTTCCCTTCCCCCCCTCCCTCCCCCCATGTGGAATGGGGACAAGGTTTTTCTGAAGGGTTGTTCTGAGGGAGGAGGGTGTTGGTTTTTGTGGGTTTTATAGTGGGGAGATAGAGGGGAAGGGGGTTGCTTTCAAACCTTGCTTTGTCTTTTATAAGAAAAGTAAAAGTGAAGCAAATGAATCTCAGCAGGTTGCAGTGTGTCTGGCTGGCAGCGGCGGCCACTGGTGGGGCTTCCCACCTCCTGGCTGCAGTGGCAGCAGGGGAGGAGAGTCCCACAGCATCTGCTGTGACACTGGCAGTGGCACACTGGGCGGCCATGGCAGTGGGACTTGCTGCCCTGGACACGCGGTGGCAGCTTTCACCAGTCCATGCCTGCCCATGCGTACGAACATGATAGCAGGACCTGCAACCAGACTCCCCGTGGTGTGGTAGCTGCCTGCCCCAGAGCAGCAAGCAGCAGCTGCCCTGGCACAAGAGGGGCTCTGACGGAGTGGTGGCCCCCGGCTGCCCACAGATGCTGGGATGGGCAGAGTGGTGGCAGGTGCTGCCGCCAGCTCTCCCTGTCCAGCTATGGGAGTGCGGCTTTGCCAGTGGTGCTGCAATTCCGTGCAGCACTGGCAGTGAGCGTGGCTGCCAGTGCCATGTGCGTGCTGGCAGTGGGCGCGTGATGGCAGCAGCCCTTGTGGTGGGTGGGGCTGCCTCTGTGGTGGCTGCGGCCGGTGCCACCATATGGAGCGGACCTGGGGTGGCAGAGCATGGTGGAAGGGGTGGCCCTGGGGCCCTTGGTGCATCCTGCAGCGCTGATGGATGCGGCAGTGGTGGCTCTCCCTCTCGGCAGGCCGCAGCCGTAAGGCATTTTGGTGGGAATGCTGCCATGTTGCCTCATGGTGAAGTCTTGGGGAGGGGGAGGTGCCCAGAACCACTGGCTGATCAGGAGATGGCCTGCTCCAGAAGGGTGCCCCAAGATCACACGAGAACAGGCACCCTATAAAACCTCAGGCACGAAAGTTCCTTCTCCTCTTTGAGGCTCGGGTCTCATTCCAGCTGCATCTTGGCTCATCTCTTCTGCCCTCTCTGCTCTTTCCTGAGGCCCAGGCAGCAGCACAGCTGAATTGACAGTAGAGGCAGCACAGAGCTCAGGACCACGCCACTCAGCAGCTGTGGTATCTCTCCCCTTGGGCCCCTGGAATTAATGATCCTGGCGGGACGTGTTCGCATTTGAGTAAATCACTAGAAACCATTATACAGGGGTATAAGTATATGAAAAGAACAGAATTGGCAATGCCTTCCCTGCCATGATTTTCAGCTTAAAATTGTCTGCTTTAAAAAAATAGAAAAATAAGGTATTTTCAAATTAAATCTTGGTATAAGCAGGTAAAGAATATTTAAGGATAGTTTTCCTTTTTTTTTTTTTTTAAACTTCTTTTTTCTTGCTGGCATTTGTATGCAAAAAATGTTCAGGACAAATACTTAATTGCTTTGGTGTGGCATTCTTACAGTTGAATATAGGAACACTTTACAAACAGTATAACTAGATACTATGCTGGAGAGATGTAAAAGGCAAAATTCATCTTAGAGGCATGGGCAAATAGGAGGTCATACCCATAAGATGAAGTATGAGATAAAATACCTTTTCATCAGCTTTAGCCAGAAAAGCTACTTAATAGAAAATAAAATGTAAAAAACAGGAATACTAAAGGAATCTACAAGAAGAAATTGTTAGTACATTTTAGGCTTTAAAAAATACTCCAATAGGCAACATCAGTTTAATGTATTTTTTTGATTTCTTTCCCGTGTTTTAATATTTATTCATTAAATGTCTTTTTCTTTTTATTTATCTGTGTTTCCTTGTATGTAGATGGATATAGTCAGGAAATTAATGTATGCTGTTCCTAACAAAAAAGACCAAATGTATATTTCACAGTGTATAGCAGTACGGAAACCCTCTTGCAGGATTTTTTCCTCCTAGAAATTAATCCGCTAATTGCTATGGATTCTGGAATCAGGATAAGACAAACAATACAGTAGTTCATTATCTTTATTTTCTTCCCCAAAAACCACATTTTTTGGCTTACGTTCTGTTTCTTCTGAACTTCTTCAACTACCATAGCAAAACACAAAATGCGCAGCAGCTTTTGGAAAAAAATTGACAAAATCACATTGTGATTTGAAAGTACAGCATTTAAACCATTACTAAGTTGAAGATTTGATCTCCTCCTGGCTCTTATGTCATCCTGGTAGGCAAAGGAAAGTAAAATTCTATTGATAAATTCCTTTATCTATTAATAATAGATAAGATGCCTAATAAAATATCATGTAATAGAATTATCTTTAAAACAGTTTTAGTTTAAATAAATAGTTTTACACTGAGGTTAGAAGAACAAGAAATTAGCATCTAGCAACATTTTTAAATTAAATAATAGAGTCTGTGAAGTGCAGCATTGCATCAACTGACTTTCAGTTATCTATTTTTCAAAATGGAATTTTTACCCAGATCAGTTTTCCAAGAACCAGTGTACTAAATGTCTAAAATATCTTCTCTGGAAACATGAACAGGTGTTAGGTAGAGGAGGCTTTTAATTTCATTTGCCCATGGCTGACGTTATTGCCTTGCAAGACCTTAAAGGAGTTAGATTAGCTCAGAATTCATATAGGTTTATGTGACTTGATGTATATCTGTTCTTCCACAGAAAGCAGAAAGCCTGTTTCTTCTAAGGATTTTGAGGGATGGCAGTGCAACTTATGCTTTTTCAGAGCAAGTTGGTGTTAGGCCATTCTCACATACACTACAGGTTCCCTCTTTGTGTTGGTATATAATTTCCTAGGAGAACACCTATCCATCAGGCTTCAGGTAATTTTCCTCTCAAAGCTGTGCCACTGTGCAGAAATAATTCCAGGCTCATCAGACCTTAACTTTCTAGCTTAGTGAGAGAAGGATATAGTCAGATTTGGATTTCTCCACCAGCTAGTTTGTGCAGTTTGTGATCAAATAAACATTCAATAAAAGACTGGAATGCACTTGTTCAAAGGATGAAACGCTAAGACTCTAACAATGAGGCCAAGAGCCCCCCTGCAAGATTAAGGCAAGTTAGCTAAGGTCTCCACTTCTAAGCAGCTGAAGGCATTCCAGCTGGAGAGAAGGCAGATGTTGGTCTGTACTGACTAAAGCTGAGAAAAGACTGTACCTAGGTTTTCTTCTCAATAACGTTACCAGGCATTGAAGTGAATCTGACAGGCCCATAGTTTCTAAGGTCCTCCTTCTTACCCTTCTCGAACATCAGGATAACATTCACTAGCTTCCAGTCAGCTGGATCCTCTCTGGATTCCCAAGACTGCTCAAAAATCATCAAGAGGTTTGGCGATGACATCAGCCAGCTACTTAAGGATTCTGGGATCAATCCCATCAGGCCCCATAGGTTTGTAGGGATCCAAGTGGAGCAGCAGATCCTGAACAATTTCAGGATAGACTGGGAGCTGATTATTCCTACAGTCATAGTATTCCAGCTCAGGGCATTCAGATTCCTTTGGTCCATCATCTGTGTTGAAGACAGAGGCAAAGAAAGCCTTAAATACCTCTGCCTTGTCTCTGTCCCTGTTTGTGAGGTGACCATCATCATCCCATAACAGATCAACGGTACTTCTCTATTGCCTATTCGAAAAAACTCCTTTTATTGCCCCCACATTTCTGGCCAGCTTCAACTCCACAGGAATTTTCCCCCTACAGTATCAAGCGGCATGTCTATATCTTCCCATGTCACTTGACCTTGCTTCAACTGGGCATACACCTTCCTTTTTTGTCTTATTTCAAAGAAAAAGATTCCTCCTCAGCCCAGCTGACCTTCTGCCTCCCCTGCTTGACTTTTGACATTTGGGAATTGCTTGCTCCTGTGCCCTTAGGAGGTGANACATCAGGATAACATTCACTAGCTTCCAGTCAGCTGGATCCTCTCTGGATTCCCAAGACTGCTCAAAAATCATCAAGAGGTTTGGCGATGACATCAGCCAGCTACTTAAGGATTCTGGGATCAATCCCATCAGGCCCCATAGGTTTGTAGGGATCCAAGTGGAGCAGCAGATCCTGAACAATTTCAGGATAGACTGGGAGCTGATTATTCCTACAGTCATAGTATTCCAGCTCAGGGCATTCAGATTCCTTTGGTCCATCATCTGTGTTGAAGACAGAGGCAAAGAAAGCCTTAAATACCTCTGCCTTGTCTCTGTCCCTGTTTGTGAGGTGACCATCATCATCCCATAACAGATCAACGGTACTTCTCTATTGCCTATTCGAAAAAACTCCTTTTATTGCCCCCACATTTCTGGCCAGCTTCAACTCCACAGGAATTTTCCCCCTACAGTATCAAGCGGCATGTCTATATCTTCCCATGTCACTTGACCTTGCTTCAACTGGGCATACACCTTCCTTTTTTGTCTTATTTCAAAGAAAAAGATTCCTCCTCATCCCAGCTGACCTTCTGCCTCCCCTGCTTGACTTTTGACATTTGGGAATTGCTTGCTCCTGTGCCCTTAGGAGGTGATGTTTACAAAGGGACCAGCATTGATGGATCCCAGAACCTGCAAGGACCTTACTTACTAATTCCCTCAACAGCCTGCTGAGGGAGAAGTCTGCTCTCCGCATGTCCAGAGCTGAGGTTTTGCTATACTTTTCCTCCTGTCAACAGAGATTTTAAACTTGAACACTTTGTGGTCACTGTGGCCAAGACCAGTGTAAAATAGTAGTAGTGATCTGTTAATAAATAGGAGATATCTTACAGATATACATCAGATTGGCCTTACGACACAGATATCCCAGGCATTTTGTAAGGTGGATGTGAAATCTGCTTTTCCTGATGCTGACTTTTTGAAGAACCAATTGAGAAATAATGGCCTTCTAGAGAAGTAAAATTAACACTTCCTTTTAGTTGTCTGTACCTGCACTGCCATAGATAAAGACTGTTAGAAAAGGGGCTCATAAAAAAATAACCCTAGTAGCATTAACATTTGCACAGATTAAATACAAAATGTATAAATAAATACCAGAAAAGCATGCTCCTCTATTTACAGCTCAAACATGAGGAATGTACACAAGGTTTTCAGAGTTCTATTTTAATTTTTAACTTATTTTTTTTACTATATTTCTAAGAACATCAGCAGTTCACTAGGGAACTGAATATCACTAAGGTCACTTGTTCAGTTTAATTAATATTTGT
>VYZS01072994.1:0-11917 GCA_013400695.1 Neodrepanis coruscans
GGCATTTCCCAGACCCTCCCTGGCAAAAAAGGGTTTTTGAGGTGGACCAGATCCGTTTCTTCCCTTCATTGGGCAGCTGTGATTATGGAGAGCTTCTCGTGCAGTGCAGAGGACACACCACAATGAGCTTTGGGAAGCACAACCTTGCCTGGTCCTCTTACAGCTGGAAGGGTTGAAGGCTATGTCAAAGCCACTCCACAGAACATGAAGGGTTCTTGCCTCACCTCCTGAGTACACGATGCCGTGCTGTAGCGGGCCAGTGTAGGTACCAATCTTCAGCTTCCCAGTCACCTGAGGAAGGAGACATTGTGTTAGTACTGAACAGCTGATGGTCTGCACCTTTTCTGTTCTACTTTACTCTTTGTCTGTCTCTCACTCCCAAGCAGCCCAGAAGAGGCTTTCCACATTCTCTTCCTATTGTCACCTGTGGTACATTAGGGAGGCCAGCAAAGCCTTGAGCTCTGCTGTGCCCCAGCTGAAGGGGTGCTCAGGAATCACTAAGAGGAGACTCCAGCCCACCATCCCTAGGGCAGGTCCTCTCTAAACACTGCACTGCCCACTGTCACTGAGAAATGCCACGCACAAGCTGCAGGAGCCCTTCCAGTTGTGGAGGTTCCCTCCACTGACCACTCACCGTGTCCACCTGCCGCAGTACAGTGCCTTCCCCAAAGAAGAGGGGCTTTCGTGCATCCACCAGGATCAGGTCAAAGTAGGACTGCCATGGCCGATGGGCACTCCCAGGCTGCAAAGGCAAAAACAAACCCCAGAATTAGGCCCAACACAAGCAACTACAGGGAGTTTAACGAGGGTGTCTATAGTCATGATGTCACCTTGTGACACTGCTGATCCATCAAGATCCCTTAGCTCATGTGGTATGATGCTGGGTTGCCAGCACTATCTCCTAAGGCACTTTCCTTTTGCCACAAGACCATCCAACCCTTCCTTGATGACTGAGGACGTGGTGTGAAACAGGACAACAGCACTGAACATCCATGTCCCAGCACAGCTGCCATGTAAAGAGATGCTGTAAATGACAACACTGCCACCACTCCTGATGGTGACATCCTGCACAGATCCAGACACATGCAACTCCACAGCTTCAGCCTTACAAGGCCATGCTGGTACTTTTGCCAAGAGTGGGAAAATCCCTGGACTCTACTCCACAGAGCATGGCTTTGAACCACAGCCCTGCCCAAAGGACATGGGACATTCATAAGCGCTTTCTGCTTCATGTTTCCATGCCTTCTGAGACTAAGACCACAGCAAGGAGCTTTTTTAGCTGTCAGTTGTGGTGAATTTCTATGTTCTCAAAACTTCTCCCTTGGCCACCTTTAGAGCATATTGTGAAAACACATCTTTTGAGCATGAGATAGCCTCTCACTGGGAGACCAAAAGAGCAGTATAAATTCATATCATAAGCCTGTCTCCAAAAGTTGCAGGCCAGAGTTTTGATCTCAGAAAAACAAAAAAGAAGCATGACTAAAACTTCTGGAGTTACTATAGTCAAGGCACGATCAGCCACAAACATTTCTGCTGTTTTATAATTTTTTTCCCTTTCCATCAAGGCTTTTTTAACAACATGTAAAACATTGTTCATTATTTCTAAGAACCCTGGCTGCAAAATGCCACACTTAAAATGTTTTATCACTAAAATAATATTATGATTAACAGAGATTATCATTTGAGACCAGATGATGCCTCTTTTCTCTTTGTTACATTGTATTTGCTTTGATCCCATTCAAATAGGACACAAAACAGCAAGTGTATTTTAACCAGATTAAAGCAACTAATCCCATGCAGCCGATGAAGCAGGATTAAAATGCTTTCCAGCTACACAGATAATTAGGCACATCAGTGGCTACTGCAGCTGCAGTCCAGAATTCACATACCTTTGGTCCATGTGGGAAGTCAAACAAGTAAGTCATAATTTTCTGAAAGAGAGAAAAAAAGTATTTAAGTATGTGCTTTTAAACATGCATTTGTGTAGTTTATAAAAGCATACTTTCCTGATTTTATCTTTTTCAGATTACTGTACTTTTATTTTCAAAATTAACACAGAAGTCAGCATAAGATTTGGAGACAAAATGAGTAGAACAAGACAGTGACAGAAACTAAACCACTAACTTTTATAATCAAGTAACACAGTTGCCTCAGAAAACTGCACATTCCTTCAGGTATATCCTGCAATGCTTTAAAATGGCATGTAAATCTTTAGATTAGCAGTATTGCAACATCTTGACACTTATCTAGAGTTGGAAGTAACTGTGTTTATTTCTCAGTTTAGCACACAGCCCTTTCTGGCTTTTAGACCTCTCCAGGACCTTGGCTTTGATAACCTCTCTGTACTGAAGACTATCTCACTTGAAACCAAACTTCTGCATTTTAAAGGATGCTGAAATCCAAAATAAGTATCACTTTCCCTTTCAGCCTTTTAATTGCTGAGGAACTGAGTGAAGCACAGCGGGACTTAAGCCAGGCCCATACTGGGTCAGTACCAGAACCACGACTACAAAGGATGACTCAAGACTTAATTTGCATCCACCACTAAACTGTCCTACACATAGATTAGAAAACACATGATTCTCCACCAGAAGATGTCCCACCAAACCCAATACAAATGAATGACTGGCTTTTGCTTATTCCATGATATAGCAACACAATTCCAGCAGCACTTACGTCTGTGTATTTATAGTCACTGTTTGTGACGAGAAACACCTTCCCCACTTCATTCATGCGGCTGAGCAGTAGTGGCAGCTTTCCCTGAAAGCCAAAGGACATACAAGTCACAAAAGTTAGACATTCAACATGGCAAAAACACTCTCAACTATGATCCCACCAGACAAAACAAAGCAAATCAAACCATCAGGCAAAGAAACTCACGTGTTTTGCACTGGCCAGAGCCAGGAAAGCTGCTGGTCCATCCACGTAACCCCTCCAGAGCACAGCCCAGGGGAGGACGGCCAGGGGAAAGGGTTCAGGAAGGCTGCAGTGCCTTTGCCAACCACAGTGCCAGGCACCCTGTGCTTCTCCCACCGATCTGCTCCGGCTCCAAGTCCGTTCCCGAAATGGGCCCAGAGGCAGGTGAAATCTGAGCTCACACGAGCCACAAGTTGGAATGCATTGTAATTCCAACCTCAAATTAGGGAGAATTTATTCCTGGGGCTATTTTTATTGAATCAGAAATCTCAGTCCATTGCCAGAGTAGCTGATTACCTCACAGAACAGTTTCCTAAGAATTCTGTAGGCATGGAACTAGAAACAAGGTTAACTGCTTTAAAGTGATACTCTACCACAGAGCTCATCCAGACTAAAGAATAATTATACTGTAAGTGGTCCAGTGGGGCCTTGCACACTGCAGAGAGGAAAAAGCAAGGGAACCACTGGAGCTTGCTCAAGTAGATGTGCTGGACACACATTTTAGGGCTACCAAGAGACTGGACATTGGTGAGTCTTTCAGGATCTTTCTCTCAGTCCCTCATGGTTAAGTGTGTGTAACATTTTTTTAACGTTATTTAGGAATACTGTCCTAACTGTTGCTTTTTAAAAAGAGGTCTGCTTGGACAGAGAAATATGGGCAAGGAACACTGTTGCTTTCAGCAGCAAAAGAAATAACTCAAGCCCTGCCAGTGTATTCACCTGTGTCCCATGATAACATTTCCTCTGGCTTTTATATTTTAGGTAAAAAACATTCACATCAATATGAAATCATGTGGATCACTGACCCAGAAGAACGGCTGCATCCAAACTTTCCACTTTGTCTTTGCTTATTACAGTAGAAATCACAGCAGTATCTGTTTTGTGATTTAGTAAAGCAAATCAGCATGTTTATTTCTTGCCTGCTTAGTCAGTACAGAATGTCACACAGCACAAGTAAAGTAACTTCACACTTACATCTTTCACCACGTACTTCTCCAGATTCTCAAGGGTCTTTTCCTTGAGCGATCCCTGAAATAGAAACAACAGAACCCAATGAGGTAATGGAAACTTAGGATGTAAGAAACATCAAAGTAATGCCAACTTTCACACTTTAAAATGCTGTGAAAGTACAAACCAGGGCGAATCTGAACCAGTGACTCTAGAGATGAGAGGCTTTGAGTAGCAGGGACCATCACAAACTCTGTGATCCATCGATTCCCTCACCATGGTAAATAATCCACTTCAACAGCATTTTAACCCTTTCAGAAGGGAATACAATAGAAACAAACAAAAAATAGATTTGCCATACCAAACAAGAAAGTTAATGACCTGTCTCCAACACTGACCATAATGCTTTAGTAAAGGCCAACTCCAACATATATAACACAACACTGCATAAGGAAAAAATATTATATTCCTGGCTTCTGCATGGCTAAAAGGACCACCACAAACACCACTGTGAGCCCTCTCCTGTGATGGTTCTCTATCCCACCCAACAAACATCTTAAATGAGGGAGAACAAGAAAATCAGGTCTTTAACCAGATGTTAATGCTTACAAAATTATATTTTAAATCTGTGCACAAGTATATGAAGATGATCTACCTCTCCTCTCTAAACAGAGAACAGCTGATGTATTTCTCTCTTTAATGCAGGTACTTTTCAAATAACATAAGGTAGTACCAGTGTAAACAATATGCAGTAGAATATTGTTTTAATAATTAGGACAATGTACAGTTGTGGACCTCAACTGCAAATACCCTCCTGGCATCATGCTCTAAACCCCATGAATTACAGTACAAAAATGGAATCTGGGCACAATAAAAAGGAATAGGAAGCCAAGCCAGATAAGTTCCCATACTAAGAGGGCAGCTGAGATCTTGACTTACATACAATTGCAATTTATTATTTGCTCACTAGGCGGCAAATCAGGGCTCTTGCCCAAAAGAGGCACAGCACATCTTAACTCAAGAGTTACAAACCAGCTCCTCTAACCCAGTTACAACTACAGATGTCCCCAGGAGTTCTTGTAATCACCTTGTAATGAACCCAGTCAACAGCATCTCTGACATCCTGGAACATACTCCTGAAGGACATGAAGAGATCTCCATCTTTAAACCCCGTTTCACAGCTGTGAGGAGACAGAAGAGGGATTTTAGCAGCCAATTGCAACAGGTAAGAAACACACTAAGGAGAGAGTTCAAAATGCTGTTTGGAGCTTGTGTTTTCATCCTGCCATAACAGTTCCTTAAGTACTACTTTGTTGTGGCTCAGACTTGAAAAAAGGCTACGACCAGAGTTTAATGGTATCTGTGTGTTACCCAAGAATGTCTGTGCCTCCACAGCAGTACTACAGCTTTCTGTGACTGCAACTCTAATTTCTCACCCACAGTATTACAAATTAAAAAGACTGGGACTGTGCAGCTTGCAAGATTTCATAAATGATGAATGGTAATGAGAGAATAATCAGAGTGCTGCTCTTTCTCCCTCTTTCCAGGCCTAAAGGGGGTGCCATGGAAATCAACTAAATGTAATGCTGCTGAGAGGAGAAACTACTTCTGTGTTGAAAAGTTAGGGTTAACATGAGAAACTACAACATATTTTGGAGGCATCTTTGAGACACGCATTAGAGCTTGCAGCAGAAAAAATCAAGGATGCTTACACAGAGCTGTATTTATTATGACAGCAATCATCATGCCTGTCCTGAGAAAGGATACTTCACCTGATGGACTGTCAGCATAAACAGTTCCTCTGCTCCCAGGTAAAATCCCATTAGATCTTTACCTTCTGCTCACATAATATGCAAAGATGACCCATCACATGAGTAAGCAGCACAGCAGCATTCCCATTTGCCAGTTCAAACTGCAGCTTGTTTGTATGTTTATACCTTTTTGAAAGTTGGGTAAATACTCATGCTGCACAAACAGCCTTTTACACCACACTGTGCCTGAGCATTTCACCTCTAAGTGTGCAATGTGCTCTATTACGACACGAGGGACTTGTGGCAACAGGCTGAGAAAATTCATCCTTTCAGTTACCAGTTCAAACATGGCTCCAACAGATTCAAAATGAACTAAATCGCACCTGTAATCACACTGGGAAGAGTGTGCAGTCTCAGAAGCTGCCCCAAATACCAGTGTCATTCAGTATGGTGACAGTGATACACCTTGTGAAGGAAACCCTCATAACCAGCCTCTGCTGTACACACAGATCAACTTGTCACCACTAAATTATGAGGGCTGAACTTTTCCCCACTGAAGCCTCTTGAGGGGCCTCCACTGATACTAAGAAGAGCTCCATCAGTGTTGTACTGCTCTTTATATAACACAGTAACAATCTTACTGTTCCACAAGCACCTCGAAGCCAAGAGACCACGTACCTCGTGTACCGGTCACAGTTAGTAAAGAAATCCACTAGGCAAGCCAACAGGTAGGTTTCTGCAAGAAAACAGAAAGATTTTAACACAAGGATAACATCATACAGCCAAGTAGCTTTAGCCCTGTGCACAAAGGAAAAAAGTTCATGTAAAAAACCCCAAACAGATTAAGGTAGAGCATGATACTAGCAAAGCTTTACTGGCTTAAAAGGCACTGAAAGAGACCTGGGTTGCCTCATATTAGACTCACCTGGGAGATTGAATAACGTGTTCAGAATGTAAAACCTATCTGTGTCATCCCTCTGGATAAATTTATTGGGATATTGCTCCCGTGTTTCAGGCCTGAGAATAGATAAGGTGGAGAAGAATGAAACCACAGAACATAATAAAGATAAAATGTGCTGACCTGCAAAACAGAGTTGCAGCAGGGTCCATTAACTAGAGTCTGCTGTGCTTTAATCAACACCTAGCTTTCCCAAATGCACAAGAGCAAAAATGCACCCACTGGTGTTCCCTGGCCGCACTGACTCTGGCAGAGCCAGGACAAAGCCCTCACCGCTGAGTCAGCAAACTGAGCACAGCCCACACAGGAACACAAGGGTGGTTGAGAGTCCACAGCTCGACCTCAAAGCCTCTGCTGCTATTATGAGGATGCTTTAAATCATCTGCACTCTTATTGTTTGCTTATGTTAAACTCTCCCCCACTTTCCATGTGTTGCTTTCCACCCTCCCAGCAGCTTTCAGCAAGGGCGTACAGGGCTCTGCTGCACAACAGTTGCTTGGGGCCCTCTGAATTAATAAGCAGGGTGGTGATGACTAAAGTAATTCCATTATTCTGGTTTCCTTAATTTCTGGAGCTTCTGAAGATCACTTCAGGCTCAAGAGGAAGTTGAGTACACATATAAGGGCTTTTTCTAAATTTTGGGAGTCCTGATGCAAGGACTTACATGCCTGCAATGATAAGGTTTGTCACCTTGGGGGCCCTGAACTTGCCTTGCCTTCCATCCATACGCCCTTGCAGCAGGGATGCAGGAGGAGGGATTTGCTGGGACACATCAGGCACATGGCACTGCAGTCCTCTCTGCTTCCTAAAGCACCTTTTTTGGGACAAGAGAAACAAGCATCCAGGGAAGGCTGCAGGAAATGGCATGCGATACTCAGTTCTGACACCCCCACAGGTCAGAAACACAAAGGGGTAGAGCAAACTTTTTCCTTCCCCAAGCCAGCTCAGGCCCTCACACTTTGTTAGCACTGGCTATGGAGTGTCTAATGGAGCACAGGTCCTCTCTGCTCCCAGCAGAACAGCCCCTGGATTATCCCTTACATTCTTCTACTCCCAGCACACCACAGATGTGCCTGTGATGGCACAGACTTTTCCCCTGTAAACACCTGGGTTGTTGCTGTGCCTGAGATCCTCAATGCATCCCCAGTTAATCCTGAAGCTGCAGGAACACAAATACAGCATCTGTTGTTAGTGGAGCCCTTGTGACTCCTTATACAATGGGTGCTCCAAGGACCAGTGACACAAAAGTGCATTAAGTCAAAAAGAACTGCCAAGACTGTCACTCACCCTCTGAGGAAATTAAAGCCATGTGCACACACTAGGAGGTTCCCATAGGCATCAACTTTCAGCAGGTTTCCATAGTGGGTATCAAAAACCAGGCCTCTGTCAAGAAAGCAATTTTAGATATGAAGAAGTGAGGGCATTAAGTGGTGACCACTTTAATAGCAGCTAGAACAGCTCTAGAACAGTTTGCTCACTTGATGTGGGGCATCAGAACAAAGTTGCTAACAGAGTTATTCTGCACACAGGGTCCCTACTGTCCTTTTTACATGATGGCAGGTGAGGAACCAGAGCCCTACATCTCCAGGTGAAAGAGACACCTGATCTCCTCCCCACAGACTGGAAAGCAGAACTATTTAACCCAGCAAAGGCTTAGCTGTGCATGTAGCAGGAACGCTGTGGGCCTCTTTCATAAGGTCACAAATCTGACACCTGTGTTGGTGGTTCCCTGACAGACTTGCTGGGCTGCAGGGAAAAGTGAGGTGCGATAAAGAAATTTGTCTCCTCTTTTTCATCGCTCTGTCACAGACAGAGCCAGATGGGGTGTGTAACTATGTCACAAAACGCTTTGGACATACCCAGCTCTGACTCCAGCAAAACTCTGCCTCACTTACGTAGCAGCTTGCATCTGGAGAATGCAGCCTTCCCACAGAGATATCCCTTCTCTCCCCTCCCTGGGATGAAGGTAGTGGATTTAATGGACCCTTCATCCCAGGGCTACTGCCTTGTTACAAGCAAGGGCACAGCCAGCAGCAGTCTTGGTCTAAAGCATGCTGAGAGAAGGGAAGGAAGGAGGCTGCCAGACTGAAACTGGAACAACAAGCTAACAGACCCTCTGGTCTAGTCTTTTGTATAGAAGCTCTAAAGGAGTCAAATAAGTAAAGTCCAGCAAAGGCACAAGTGGAAAGAACTTAAAGGTACAGAGTTGGATCAAAAGCTTTGTTTAAAACAAGCAATGCCTTTTTCACTTCTGCCCCCAAAAGACTAAATGTAAGAATTTAGTAACTTTGCATCATTAACTTGGTGCAAAGTTATGAAATCATAAAGTTAATAAAACAAATGCTTTTGACATTTGATTCATCTAGACAAGTGAACTGGACTGGTCCCACTTTTATTATTTACTGTCAGATTAATTTTCAGGATGCCTTATGCACCAGAACACAGAAAATCATTAAAGAAAAATGTTCTGAGACATCCTAGCAGCCTCCTGGACAGTAGCGGCTGCTCCTCCCTCTGGTTTTGATTTCATTCCCAAACCAATTGTGCCTCAGCTGTCTTTGCTTTGAAAGGCTATTTTTGGATGTTTGCAGTAGGGTTCTTTTCTTGCACACTCCCTCTTTGCTGGCAGGAATTTGTGTGTGCAAAGGCCCTCCACATACTGGATCAGTCTCCTTCCTTCCCCAGGACCTGCGGTCAGCCACAGGCTTCACAGCCACGACTCTGAAAACCTGGCCTCAAGTGTTGCCTATGAACTTCACAGAAAAAATATTCAAGGCCTTGAGCAGGCTGGGTTGGTATTTGTTAGTCATTTACCTGGTAGGGAATGCAGGATCATACACAAAATTGAGCAGCTCATGAGGGTATCCAATGGAAACTAATCTTTCTACGGTCAGGTCAAATCCAAGAGATTCGTATTCAGGGGATTTATACACTGTGCCAAGATGAGATTTCAGTTAGAAAATTTGAAAACAGCTAGGGGGTTAAACAAGAAGGCAATTAAAAGTAATGTACCCATTCGCCCTCCTCCCTCCTCCACATACCACATTCCCTCCTTTGCTCCTGCCCTTCACTGCCTTGGATCCCCCAGCCCAGAGGTGGAATTAGCTCATGCCCCAGGGCTGCAGCAAAGCAGAGCTGCAGTTCGAATTTCAGCAGCAGAGTGCACCAGATGAAATATCCATCAGTTTATCAAAGCTCTCTGCATCAGGAAAAATGCGTTTCAAATGGCAGCTCCTCTCCCTGCAGTCCCGTTAGGCAGATGCATCAACACTCCCTGTTCCACCTGCTCCAATCCGGTTTTGGTTTGCTGTGTTTTTGCAAAGCTGATAAAGGAACCAATAAATCGTGGGAACACATGTATTAGAGGTTAGAAAGCCTAAAATTCATCAATGCTCTGCTACTGCTACTGCTCTGGATACAATCCCAAAGCTTAGTATTGTTCCAGATTTGATCTCAGGGGAATTAATGTTTGCTGCAGACTAAGTTAGCTTGAAGGTAGAGCTGTCAAGTTAACATACGATTTGTTTGTTAATAACACCATATGGTACCACAAAAATCTGTTAGCTATTACCCTTGTGCATCAAAATGCTACTCTTTTAAGCAAGCTCACTGCTCTCACATGTCAGAGGAGCTGCTCTTCTGTGACACATACACGCAATACAAAGGAAATGGACGTGTTCAACCAAGTCATCCCTACCATCGAGCCTGTCTTCTTCCTGAAAATGACCTTCCCGGGTACTGGCAATGTTACTGTTTAATCAGATCATTAAATTAACATCTAAAAGGCAATTACGACAGATGGAAATCACTGTGCGCCTCTGACGGTGTGTTTACACTTGCTGTATGTCTGTGGAAGCCCAGGAGATAAGGGGCTAATGTGAATGTCTCAAATATGGATAGCTGGATAGTCGAGGAGCCAACCAAGGACTGTTGGTAATAATAACCAAGGATTGTTGGTAATAACATGCTGTGAGAAAGAACAGGATGTGGCTGGAGAAGGGGCCATACAAAGGTAGGGCAGCACTTTTCTGTGACAAACGTCCTTGTTCTGGCTCCTGCAGATAAGCACAGCACAGCTCAAGTGCAGGAATGAGACTGAGAAACAGCCATGGACTGTAGAGGAAAGATGAAGACCTCACAAGACCCTCGAAGTCCTCTGATCCGTTTTCAGAAAGCNGACCATAAACATCTACAAATCTTGGATGCTCTCTTCCTCTTAAGAGTGGGACACCACGATGTTGCTGTTTTAAACTGGTCCTAAGATAAATACAGTCCTTGACTGCAATGAGAGCAACCATGGATTCAATGGGCCCAACTGTCTCAAACCCTTGAATATTTCAAATTTAGCTGAGTAAAATACAAAAATGTACAGGTTACACAGTAAACTCATTAGAAGACAGACCGCTTTTCCTAACAGAGATCTAGCACATCTGTGGGCCTCACAATATATATATTAATACAAAGTATCTATACTGCCCAGCTAATCACCAGCATATATATACACTGTGTGATTCAGAAGTTCAATCTGAGATGAGAAAACAAATATATAAAATACTAAAAAGAATTAAAAAAGGCAAGGACTATAGACAAAACAAGACTGTCAAAAGACTCAGATCATAGTAATCATAACAGAAGGCTCCCATATCTCTTAATAATCTAGAAAGTAACAGAATAGTTAATTTTCTCCATTAAACTAAAAACATTAAAAATGTAATAAGCAAACCTGTAATGTTCTTAAACAAATAACTAAAATCAACAAAGCAGTTATCAAAATCTTCAAATAGTATTATACCAAACATCAACAACAAAATATAACATTCAATGCACGTAGTCTTTTCTGTCCTTTAGGAAAGAAGGATTGATTGAGCTACAGACAGGAATAAGTAATCAAAAAAATAGAGCTAATGAAGGAAGCAGTAACTGACAAGGCAATTCTGGGAGTGTGCTAGAGTTGGAGGGAGCAATAGGCAGTTACGTGATGAACAAAATTGTGAGAGTGACACCAGAGCATCACCTGGAAAAAGGAATTCCTCTGATGCAGGACAGTAAAGGCACTTCCCAGGGACAATGGTTATAAATACACCTGCACATACTCTTAGAAGGTGAAAGCACTGCAAAGCTCCCTGTTATGTGAAGCAGACTGCAGTCCCCCACTCTGTCCATGAAGATGCTGCACTTCCATCTCATTAGTTTTCTGGGAATTTGACCATGTTATTAACTTAGTCCATTAAACACTGCTCCTAAACAAACATTTCTCCAAAGAAACCCTACTCTTTCTGAACTCATCAACCTTGGTGAAACTGCCCAGACACAAAGAACCTCAAGGAGCACCTCATCATCTCCT
>VYZS01072994.1:28024-56464 GCA_013400695.1 Neodrepanis coruscans
AAGAATATGCCCTTTCTGTAACTCCTCTGCAACTCATCAACAAAACTGCTATTTTGTAAATTCCACTTTTACTATTAATGCTTATTGCAATGAGAATCTGAACTGAATACTTCCAGGTCCTTTTATATGACAACATTTTAATACATCATATTCAACTTTGTTAAAGTAAATAACACGGTAAAGAAATAGGTCAGAGAATACAACGAAAGCTTTTCTTGCTTCCTGTTCCAACTGCGACAGTAACTAAGCTGCTTATGTTTCCCTAGAACTTTAAACCATATAGCAGATCTGTAATTCAACAGGGCTTCTCTCCACTGTCTGTCTTATCTGAACTTTAGGAACGAGAGTCAGAACTCATCTGTGGGAAGGAAGCTGAGCTTTTCAACACCCATCTCAGACAGAAACCTCATGTACTGCTCCAGCTGCGATGCCAAGACAAAATTCTCCCACACAAGAGAAATCCCAGAGCCTTCACTTGTACTCTGATTTCAGCATGTGAAAATTCTCCAAACATTTAATAAGTTCATTGCCCTCAGCGGAGTAATTATCCTCTTAAAATCTGAACTCAGCAGCCCTGCCGGGCAGGAGGAGCAGCGCACGGAACGCGACACAGCAACGGAGACGGCAAGTGCAAGCCAAAGCATTCGTACGCCCCGAAAAGCCGGAGGAAACCACCGGGAGATTCTCCTCTGCACACACGGTCCGGGCAGGTGGCCGGCATAATGTGCCCATTCCACTGCCCTGTCAATCCACCACAGCTCGAATTTTAACAGCAAAATGCCAACATCAAACTTGTCTGTGAGTCGTCTTACCTCATCTCTCACCGATGTGCTCCTTGCTCAGTTCGCAGCAGTCTGATTCATCTACTTGTCTGAATCATATTACAGAATTCCTTTAAAGCTTCCCTGGTACTGATGCAATTTTGCTTGGATCTGATTTGACTTCAGAAGATCATTATGTCTGAAACAAGCCTTAAAGCACTGTATATCTTCTTGGACAGTGTTCTAGAAAACACATCTGTGGCTAATTTAACCAGTCACTGGATATCGTTGTTGTTCCACACAAATCCACATGGAATACAGTTTCTCTGGCAATAGTATACTTTCCCCCTAACCTTGCACACTCTCTCTGGGAGTCACTGTTTCCTGGCAAAGTGCCTGCCTTTGACAATGGGGCTTGTCACTAAGGGGCCTCGGAGGTTATAGATGACCCTCTTTCGTGATAGATTTATGTATTACCTAAACAAGACAAAGTGATGGGATAAAAACTGGAAACTAGTAAAGAAATTACTTGGGAAAGATGAGATGGGCTTGTAATTTGCTAAAATTCTCTCCTGAAATAGCTGGCTTTTCAGTAGGTGGAGCAAATTATCCAAGTCTGCAGTTTGAATCCCTGTTTGTCTTTTAACATGGAGATAGTTCTGATTTATAAGAGCCCAATTGAAATACTATTTAGCACTAAACACAGTCTCATACTTTGTATAATGAATATGATTACGTGCTGCTGCTGATGCCAGGAAGCATTATTTATTACCTAATTCAAGCACATAATTTCTGATCTCGTGTTTGTGCAGCTTGTTTTTGAGAATGCAGAGCTTTAAGAAGGAATAACATTCCTCCACAAGACATTGGCAACATTTTTTGTCTAACCTGCAGAGTCCAGTTCTGCTCTTGCCTTTAGGCTTAACAGTTTTCTGACTGTTTGAACAGGACAGGAATAAGAAGGGAAATTTAAAGAAATTCAGAAGAACATTCCAGAATTGCAACATTTGGGAAGTTTCCCAAATGAGGACACAAAATACAAGTACTAAGACAGACCTGAATGCGCTTTAAAAAGGGTAATACAACAGTCCCTGTGAAAGGCAAAAACAAGGCAGCTGTGACCCAAGAGATCCCTTCCAGTTCAGCCTGCCTATGTTTAGATGGTGATGACACCAAACTGACCAAAACCCATGGAAAGATCTCTAAGCCTCTGACAGTTTTTCATATCTTGCTTTTGTAGTATTTACAAACTGAACCCTGGGACTTAAAAAAACCAACAAGCCAGCACACACTGATCCCAGCACACATTGGTACTGGAGATCTGAAAATATTTACTGAATGCAATGAAACAAACAACATCTATTAGCATATTATTCTTCCAAGATAAGTCTTATGACTGAAACACAGAAGTTACTACACCAGCCCCTTCTTGGTAACAGCTGGTGAAGATCTCTCTTTCTTCATTAATTTGTAAATATTGCCTCTGACCTAGAAACTACACATGGCAGGGTCTAATCATGCCCCAACAGTGCTCAGGATCTGGCAGATTTTAAGGCATCCTACAGACTGATGTGATGTGGTTAATTACTTCACCCATCAGTGCTGGAGTGAAACAGAGCAAATATTTAAAAAAACTAAAGAAGGCTATTGCACAACATGTTCAGGACAGGAAATGACAACACCTTAATCAATTTAAACTTGCACGTGCCTTGGCAGATTAAATGGCAGACTAAAACAGTGGCAAAAAAAATTGAACCAATTTCACTTCTCCTGTGAAGGCCCAGACAGATACTGGGTTATTTTGTAGGCACTCAGGACGTCATCTTCAAATCCTGATAAAGCCAACTCGCATGCACATCGCTCCCCCCTTGACACAAGGGACTAAGTAGGTACGTACAAATATTTACTACCAGAAACTGACCAGCTTAATTCAGGAAATTACTCAAAGTAGTAAATATCTGCAGTATCCTAGAAACTGAAGATAAAAAGTCGAGATTAAACCACCAGGACAGTTTCTGAGAAGAGCCAGAAGCTGCTGTGCTTCTCAGAAGCAGCAGACTTAGTCCATTTTAAAGCTGTTCTTGAATCCTAATTGAAGGTACGCTCAGCCTGATGCCAAGAATACTGGTCAAATCACAGAATGGTTTGGCTTGGAAGGGATCTTAAACCTTCCAACCCCCTTGCTACAGGCAGGGATGTCATCCACCAGATCAGGTTACTCAAAACACCACCCAACCTGACATTGTGTCTGTTGGCTACAAAAATGTAATGTCTCCCCCGAGACACAGTTTAGAGAAACGACAAGAGTTGTTTTTAGCAACTATAAAGCAAAAGCAACATGAGGACCCTAAGAGCCCCAACCATCTGAGAGAAAAGGTTCTCTGGTCTTGAACGGAAAGGATGAGATAACAAGCTTGTTACAGCTCATCTAAATAAACAAAAATCAAAGAAGATTCCAGATTACAAACAGTAGAGACAATGTCAGAATAAAAGGAAAACTAAAATGATCCAACATTTTTACGCAAGGAAGTTTTAATCTATAATAATTTTCCCACTTGCCAGATTCAGAAGAAATCATGTTTTCCCTGTCCCTGAATTTGGTTTTTTCCATTCAGAGAACAGCCACTTCAACTAGGAGCACTGAAGTTAAAAATTAAGCTGATCTAAAAATTTAACAGCACTGGGCAGTAAGACAAAACAACTTGCAGGCACAGCACACTCTCTGCATTCCCTGTGCGAAGGCATAGGTGGGTATTGCCTAAACCCAGCTCCACACCTGTCTGCACCCAGAGTATGTCCTTAAATAGGACACTGCCTTTCTTTTGCCTTCATCCTTTCCTCCTCATGAAAAAGCAAGCTTTACATTTCTGTGTCTTCTCCATTTTGCATGCCCTGTGCAGTGTGGCTGGAGTGACCCAAGGCATGGAGCTTATGCAGAAGGTGGTTGAGGGACCATATTCCAGCTCTATGGGATCCCTGATCCAGCATGTGACACAGATGGGACTGGGGGAGCAGCACCTGAACTTCGGTTTGCTTGGCCTGGCAGAGATCCATACTTTTAGGAAAATGGACTTGAGGAGCTGTTTTAGGGAAACTTTGAAGCATGTTTCCTCCCTAATGAGTTCTTCCTCAAAGATTAAACCCTGCAGCTTGGCCACAGCAGAAGGCTCTCAATGATGACAGTATTTATTTTCTTTTTGAGTTCTACAAATTGTGCTGGGTAAGAGAAAAACTGTTGTATTGCAAGGAAGAAGGAACTGCTGAGCATGCATAAGGGGAGTCACAGAGCCCTCATATCCTCAACTGCAGTCAACTGCCTCAACAGTCCTTTATATTTTTATAAGAGAACTGATCTTGGTTTTGTTACTGTTCTTGTCAATCAATGCTGAAGCAGGAACCTAAATCTCAACTCGTCTCAAGTAACACTGGAGAGGAGCAAAAGCAGAGAGGGAAAAATGTTTTTATTTTATTTGTGCAAAATCTCAAAAGAATTCCATGCCCTGAATTAAATTTGCATGTATACTAGGGTTGTAGCTTGACCAACAAAATAAACAAAAGGCAAAGAACTTTACAACTAAGGAGGAACTTGGCACATGGCTCACAATTCCTCACAGTGAGAAAACGAAAATGAATGTTAGGTACGGTTTCTGAAACAGAGCACTTTATATTTACAAATGTGTCTAGAAATACCTTGTAGTAATCAGGATTTTTGTTGTCAGAGCAGTATGTTTTACTGGAAATCAAATAAATACAAAGAAACTTGCAACAGTGCTGAGTGGAAGAGCAAATACAGTGCGAGCTGGCTAAGCATGACCTACACGTGTGTTTAAAAGAGACGGTGATGGACTGTTGGGCTCAAGCCAGCCACAAAACTAACTAGCCAGAAGGCTTGGATTTCCACTTACTCAGAGTTTAGGAACTTTGGTTAATCTTCACTTTAGGGACAACTTCCATTTTTTAATAAGCTAGAATAGTTAAAAATAAACAAAAAGGAACTAAATGGATTGGCTTTTAATAGTCTCCCACACCCAAGTTCCCCATAGCCTCTTTAAAAAGTGAATAATGAAAAAAACATCCCACTAAGTCTTATCACAACTCAGTGTTCTCAGTATTACTAGCTAATCCCCAGATGTGGTCTGACTGGGGAGTTGTGTCACTACATGACATTACACTTCTGGTTACAGGTTACACCAACAGCAGCAAACTCCCCCACTGACCTTCCTGATCTGGCACAAACCATGTGAGCAACCTTAAGAAGACTCTAACATAATATCAGAATGTCTTGTCTTTGTGTGCTGGATGCTTTGGGAGCTGTCTTAGAGAAGATAAGAAATAAACTGCTTTAAATTTCTGAAACCAATCAAATCATCCTTTTGCTAAGTCTTGCCTCTTTGGGCAGATACAGACTAGTCCATACATTATTATTTATCATACCATTTTGTCTTATTTTTATAATGCTAGATTTTCAGAGTTGCATTTTATTCCTTTTTCAACCAAAGAAGAATATTCTGAATATTTCTAATAGTACTTAGAGATAGGGTTTGGACTAGGGATGACTTTAGGGGGATGAAACAGAATCAGACAGGGGAGACAAAGGAAGGGCATAAAAATTTCCTGGCCACTTCCAGAAACACTTCCAACATAGTAATTTCACAAGACTAACTGTCCTTGTACAACTGTGGTGACATAAAACTGGAAAATCCAGTAATGCCTGGAACTTCAAAGTCTGATGAGGCTGTATCCAGAAACACAACTATGAGCACTTCCCTCTGAAATTCAGCAGGAATCAGATGGAAAGAGATAGCCTTGGCCATTGCTGTTTCCACTGTTTGGGTTTTCTTCCCAGGCAACAGCAAAGTGCCAAGAACTCACATATGGATTCCATCCCAAAATAACACTTGTCTGCTCCATGAAACTATTAAAGCTAGGGATCATGGGACATTTTCAATGTAATTTCTTTATTATTAATTTGGCAATTGTTGTACTTTCTCGTAAGCTCGCCTGTTCTGCAGACTTAACACTCCCTCTCTCTCCTCCAATGTCTAAAGCACTAAAGCAAAACAAATGCAGAGAGACACATGCTGCCCTCTGTTAATGTCACCACATGAGTCCAAGGAGGCTGCTCAGACACGAGGACAGACCACAGCCAGCAGAGCCTGCTGAGCTACCTGGAAATACCACACATCACCTGTCCCAAGGCGTCTGATGAAAAGAGCATTCAGAATGGTAAAGATTGTTTTCCTATTTGCCACCTTAATGAACTGATCATTTTAATGAGACTGCATAGATAGCCACCCAAATAGATGAGCAGTTTCAAGTCTCATAGCCTTGTTTATACAACATTTCTACCTGTTTGCAATCATTAATGATCCAGTAACAATAAAGTGAAGAAACAAGATTAGCAGTGAATAGCCCAGAGTCTACAAATTTGAACAAGATAAAGTACATCTTTAAGTCATGAAATCAAAACAACCAACTGGTAATCCTTTTGCTTTGTCATTATTAAAGTATACATAATTTTTTAAATCAAGAATCTCATTGTATAGTAACAGCTAAAAGCACTGAATTCATATCACCACCATAAGATGCTTTGAAAGAAAACTGAAGCACAAAATGATGAAGCAACTTATGCAATACTCTACCAGTCAGTAGAACTAGGATTAGGAATCGTGATGCAACATGCTCTGCACTAGCCAGTAAACAAGAGAGCAAGAAAAAAAAACAGTCAAGTAAAATGACAACAGAAATCTCACGTTCAGGATGCGAAGTCTCAAATTATTCTGATGCAAAATAGTAAAAGCATCCCAAAGTCTGTATGTTCCACAAAAAGGCAATTTCAGCATTACTGCCCTGTTAAGCCAAAATCAGAGATAAATAAATATAAGTGCAAATACCTGTTTCCTGGATCTTGGTAACTGTCAGAAACAAGAGTGAATGGAACACCAACTTTTTCCATTATTTGCTTTAACTAGACGTGGTTGCTATTTAAACCCTAAAGAGCTATGTGAGATAATCCAGAGGGTGCCTAGAAGTGCTCACTCCAAGTTAAAAAATAGACACTAGGGCAATTTGGTGGCTCAGAGTCAACCTAGTTCTCTCCTAATTACAATCACAGTAAATGACAGTACTCCTGAACAAATGATCCAGTGATTATCCACTACCCGGAAAAGTCAACAAGCAGCACATCAGGGAGGTGGCCCCACAACCACAAACACTTTTCTTAATAGGAAAAGCCTGCTAAGAGCTACACATCCCTTTTATTTCCGAATTAGAATGTATGTTGCCAATAGCACAGCAATGCCGTATCCTCTTACCAGTGACCTCTGCTAGAGAATGAGTAACATGTAGGCTTGTATATTAATTCATCTTTAGATCTCACCTCCAACAGGTGCCAGCAATGTTGTATAACAAGGTCTGTGGCTGACAGCAACACCAAAAGCCTTCGTTAAGCCCTCAGAAATAACCTGAAGATAAAACCCCACCACTTCTCCAATGATTTTTCTGATTCTAAAATATTTGATTTTGAACATTCTTGACTATGCATTCCAATATGATTACGATACAGACATCACACTCCAAGTCAGTATGCACTACACCAGTAAAACCAGTTTCAACTGGGATTTCTGCCAACAATATTATGTGTTGAACGTCCATCCATCAATTATGATACAGTAAGAAGTGCAACACCTGAAAAAACACATTCCAAGCATGAATGACCACAGTAAAATACCACTATTAGGGTGGCATCTCCAGAACTAATTTTTGAAAAGTCTTAAAAGCTTCATGGCCACAAGAACCTTTTTTAAGGTAAACTATTTTGCTTTTGGATACTTTTCCTCTTGTTTTATCTGCTTCAATATTTACAACTCAAGCATATAAAATGTGGTGCACTTCATGAGAATCAGAAAGTTAAATCAATCGCACTTGGTATCTGCACTGATATTTAAGTAGGCATGAAGCAAACAAACAGGGAAACAATTTTTTTAAATTTCACACTTCAGAAAACTAAGCATTAGTAGCAGCATTTAGAAAATCTCAATGAATGACTTTGAGCCCAACTGGGTTTCCAACATTGGTAGCAAAAGCTCGTCCCAGTTATGCTCATCTGTAAATCTGGCACAGCTGCCAAGATCCTCTGGCCTTCCAAACTGGGCCCATAAAATTACTGTGACCAGCTTTAAGGTAAAAACCCCCAAGTATTAGTTTTAAACTCAATGCTCTTACTGGTTTTGTTTCTAAGTCATTTCAGAATCATGGGTTTTAAGGGGTTTTTTTCTTTAGCTGATGGAGTAAGAAGAGATAGAAAAAACTTTGAAAGAAAAACAAAGAGAAGAAAGAGAAAATTAATGCCTTGTCTTTACTTCTCTTCTTCATAAAATCTACAGTGCTATCCTAGAACTCATGGCTGTGACCAGCACACATATTCTGCATCTGAACAATTAATAAAACACTAAAAAAATATAATATCAAACACTCAGAGGAAACTTCAGTTCTACTCTACCATGTTAAGTTTGCACTTTTTTAAGTAACATCACATGTGTTAACATTAAGGCCATGAAAAAGACCAGAAATAGAAATCTGACAACACTGCCTCTGGAATGAGGTTGTTTCAGATTCTTACAATACTGGATTATCAAAATAACTCCTATGAAACTGGTACACCAAAGCCATTAATAGCACAGCTTTATACTACAGTCTTGGCATCAGGTTCTCTCATTCTCTTCCATTCCTTCCCTCTCTCTCTTTGAAAGAGGATAGCATTTCCAAAACAAAAATGTGCCTCCTCTTAATGTATTTCCAACATTGGGCTTTCCATGAAAATTTGAACTGCTAGCAGCATTTTTGGTCAGTATGTTTAAATAAGATATTTCTAGATTCTAAGAAGGGGTACTTAGACTTTACCACAGACTAATTTTGGACAACCAGATCCCAGCTCCTAGTGGAAAACCCTCTTTTATATGAGTCCACTTTTATCTTCCATAAGGAAATTCTTTCTTAAAGCAAAGACTTCTTACATGAATAAGGGTAAATATGATGAGGACTTGAATGTGTGAGCTCTTAAAGACAAGGACTGCTTCCTTTAGATCTTGTACAACACTTGGCAGACTGTCAGCACCTAACCATAACAAATGTTAAGGAAATATTTAGAAAAAAAAACAACAAAGGCATTACTCTGACTCAATTTCTGTCAGTCTGAATCAGGAGCAACACAGCTCAAATTGTAAGTAATATTATGACACAAAGGTAAACCTGTCAATGACTGCAACAAGGTGAAGATTTTTTGCCAGGGAAGGGTATAAAATCCCTCTCTTTTTACATGCCATATATAGTTACATTCATTAAACATTTCCATATCTGACAAAACAGCTGACACAGAGACTCAAATAATGCCACCATTTAAGACATGTTGCCCAAACATATTCATTAGAAATTGGAAAACTGTGGAAACACATCACAGGAAACATTACCTAGCCCTAGACATTGTAACCTTCAAAACCTGGCCTAACATATGATAGGCACTAAGACGTTTTTCTCAAATTAGATTCCATTAGGATTTTATTTGGAGAATCAAAAGCTTCAAAACACTTCCAAAACACTTCATCAGAAACATTGCCAATGTGAATCACAAGTGCAACATGGCATTTAAGCATGAGGTTGAGAAACTTGAATTCTTTTTCTACGTCACACATCTCCTCAGCTCCTGCTGAATATCCTCTGATCATCACACTGCATGACTTCTCAAATTAACCAAGCTAAACTTTGAAGATACACCTCCCACAAACAGAATACTGACAATTACTAGATGCTGTTAGTTTTAACTCTGTAACAGTCCAGATATCTGATAAGGACACAGACTGCATTCATCTCTTATGCTCTATGCTTGGAATCTTGAGAGCTGTGGACTAAATTCTTGGCTCAACTAAACCTCCAATGTATCTTGTAAAAACAATTAGTGCCTGCACTTGGATTCCCAAACTATAAAACAAAAGTGGTAGCATTCCTCTTAACCTCTTATCTCTATTATCTTCTGTAATTGTTTTACAGTAAAAATGGTTTTAAGCACACTTGCCACCAAAAAGAACGCCAAGGCTAGTGCTCCTACATGCTCCCGTGGTTATGCAATTAATCATACTAGCTGTAACTCTCAAACAATTTCTGATCCCATTTGCTTTCCTCCTTATTCATATTTGTGCATTCTAATGTCTAAGGCTCTGCTCTTTCAGTGTGCACTGCAATAATTACTACAAAACTTGGGCCACTGACAGAAACTCTGATTAATTTTGCATCTGCATTAAGAAAGCACATCCCTACTCATTCTAGAACACATATCTCAACTCAGCTGTTTCCTGCAAGCCAATACTGCGCCATCTTCTAAGCTCTCTTCTACCAGCACTTCTGCAAGGAAGGTGGAAACAACCTTTCTGTTTTACCAACAAGCAAAAAAGCCAAGAAATGTGGGGTTTATGCAAAGTTTTGGGTTACATGGACAACTTACCGGTGATAGGCTTCCCGGCGGTACTTTTTCAGGGCATGCCCATCCATGTTCGCAGGGAGATCTGCTGCATTCTGGAGTCGGTCGCTCCATGAGGTTGTCATCTTCAAATGCTTATGTATTTCTGTAAGAGGTAGAAAAGCTTGCTTGAGTACCAGGTTTGTTTTACCAATGATTTGTCTGTTTCCTGGTACAAAGAGATGCAATGCCACTCAGGAAATCTTGCAAAGTACCCAGTGGAATCATCTGAGGTTGCAGGTCAAAAAAGATGCTGTTTTTTGAGATGTTAAAACAGGGAGCTGGGAAGGCTTTTCCACATGCTCAGAACTGCAAAAACATTCCTATCCATTGTGGTGAAAACGCATTTAGAAACTGAGACCTTGTTTTCATTTGCTGACAATGGGTACTTTTTGACCTTAGAGTTACCACTATCCATTAGCTGTAGGAGATGGAAAACCTACCCTTCATACATGAGACAAATTCAGCAGGGTAAACCCTACAAATCCCACTGGGACTGACCTTGCCACTTTTACCACGGAGCAGAAACAAAGAGCCTTGTCCCTCGCCATTTGATCTCTAAGCAAAGACAAAGCTTCAAACTAAATTAGCAGAAACAATTGGAAGGAAAGTAGAAAGATGATCCTTTGTCCTCTGTAGGTCAGACACATTCAAACAGAGCAAACCTGTAACATGAGCAATGCAAATATTCACCAGCAGATCTTCACAACTATTAGCAACACTTCTCAAGTACTGGTTGTGACAACCAAACCACCAACAGTCCTTCCATCACGAAGGCCCTGCAGTGAGGAAACAGTGGTACCTTTCAATTGGCACCTTTCCCAATTTTGTTATTAGCACACTGAGGCAATCCTGCTTGCCTGCTCCTCCAGCCAGACCCATGTCCCACAGCATTCCCTGGCACCAAGTGGGGTGATGAAGCAGCCCCATGGTGAGTCAGTTCAACTCAACAGTCCCATCCCTCACCCATGAAAACCAACCAACCAAAGGTGAGCAAAAGCTGGGTAGTTCACTGGTCAGCTGAACCCAGATCAACAACACTATCATTAGAGCCAGCGTGGAGAACGGGGTGGGAGATGCATCCCACAGTGATACCAAATTAGGTATAGCATGAAACCACATTCTTGTGTAACCCACACAACTGCTGGACTGCAGGCCTTGGCTTGTTTGCTCTTCCTTAGAAGTAACAAAACCACCCACAAGCTACACGGGTAATGATACAGCAACCACTTCTGGACACCCTTAAAATATGACTGCATTCTTTTTACAGAAGGGAAATTAGTTCATTTCAGCAAAGTAGAGAGCACACAGAGTGTCCAAACCAGTGCTAGAACCCACAGAGCTCTCAGTGTTGTATGCATCTCACTCCCCTCAAGGAAATCTGAATAATTTTGTTTGAAATTTTATTAAAGAGCAACAGCTGCAATTGTCACTGCATTTCTTAGTCTATTTACCTATTAGTTGCTGTTCATAGAAATCAAACAGATGACAAACAGCTTGTGTGTAAAAAATATGTTCCTCCTCCTCCAGCATTCTTTGCTTGTCTCCCAGTTACTATAACCAAGGTTTACAACTGCATCTTCTGCCACATCCTAAAGGTCACCAAATTTAGGCCCTGGCAGGCAGCCCAAGGGACCACATACCACTGCTGACAGCTCTCCCCCTGAATTCCCTGCAACACACCCAGGAGAGGAGGTCACCACAACAAGAGGGCAACAGGCCATTCCAGCCAGCCACAACTTCCACAACAGGGCATGCAGGGAGAATTAGTTTCTAAAATAGCCCCAGCCCCAGCCACCAAGGGCTTACAACTAATTACCAGCTATTTAAGCTGTGCCCAAAGGCAGATGGAAGGCAGCACAGGGCACAGAACTAAACAGCCCTCAAGCATCAACCTGTTCCTGTTCCACTGTGAAGGCAGGGCACTGCCTGCAGAGAGGCTCCTCAGGGGCAGCGAGGGCTGCAGTCCTTGGGAGAGGAGCAGTGTTCCTGAAAGGGTGATAGATTCCACGTCTGCAGCAGAGTGAGGGATCTGGTAAGACTCCAGGACTGTAAACTACTGTGTCCTCTGAGAGTGAAAAAACATCTATCCCGTTGACATTTCAAGATGTTCCAAATCATCGCCACCTTGGTCCATTTTAAAGCTAGTAGCCTAGAGCTACAGATCCAGATCCAAGACACACATACATTTAAGGCTTCTAAAGGCCATGTTAAATAGCTCTGAAAAAGCTGCTGCATGGATGGTCTTAGGACTCTTAGACAGTTCTGGGTTTAGGTCTTCCAGCTGAAATAAGCCAACATCCAAGCTTCCTGCCATTCAGAAGGGCTATACCACCCTTTCTCCAGCCAGACACTGCCAGATTCAAAGATTTATATCCACAGCCAAAGCCTGAGACTTCCCGTTCTGTCAGCCTCTTCTTCCCATCTCATCTGCTTCCCACCACAACACCATATCAGATGCTGACACAGATACTAGGACAGGACTGTTTCCAGTGGCCATCCATGCCAGACATCTGATAGTATATCTCAACAGTATCCTAAAAAATACTAAAATCCAGATGGCAGAAGAATTTTAGCAGGCTACCTTTATAATATCCCCTGTAAAATGAGGAATTGGTGAAGCAGTTTGAGCTAAGTGATGAAACCCTTCTCTACAGTAGGAGAAACGAGATAGCATCATTTTGAGTGTGCTGGGATTCAAAAAGTTGACACTTGAGGAAACCACAAAAATTTGAGTTTCCATAATTAAGCAAGGAAGGCCTGAATTATTTTAATGATCCAGTATTTTGCTGTAGCTGTGATGAACAGAGTTCACAGGCAGGACAAGGCAACATCTTTTATTAGACCAACTGGTATGGCTGGAAGAAATAGACAAGCTCTTGGCTACGCAACCCTGCATAAGTTTTCAAATTCTATGGGTTGCTCTAATAAGAGATATTATCTCTATCTTCAGGCTTTGCCCTGATTAAGTAAAATCTTTCTTTTAATGTTCACACAGCATTAAATAAAAAAACATTATGTTGAAGTTTTCTGTTACACATGTATTCAGCTTAGGAAGCTGCACTGACACTGTGACAACAGTTTAACCCTCTGAAACAAAACAGTAACAACTGACAAAAGACATTGCAAGGCATCTTCCCCACCCAAAAAAAGCCTCATGAAACTTCAATGAAATTGTTCTGTGCCTCAGTCTACCTGCATGGCTAAGAAACATGGGATATGGCCCCTGAATATAAATTCCTTCTTCCAAAAAAAGAGAGAAAAAGAAGAAGGACAGAATCACTCCACACACTTGTAAGCCATTGCAATAAACATCTAACAGAGCAGGCAGGCAGCCAGGCAAGATTTTCAACTCCAAGCAACTGAAATATGATGCATCTTTCTTTAGTTACTAATCTATTTTTGAAATCAATAATCTGTAAATAGCTTCACGTAAAAATAGCAATTTCTACATAGATAAAGCATGTCAGAACACCTCCTCATAATTTACTGCAAATATGCTACTTGCTTGTGTTGTCTTAATTAAGCATCTGATAGCATTTATGGTACAGGGTTCCTTTCAAAAAGGTATTTAAAATCTCAGCTGCAAAGCTTTGATAGAGAGCTGCTATCAAGCAGCTTTGGTCTGAAAGAACATGGAATTTTTATCATTTTGAAATAAATCCATGTCAGATTTTGTCTGATTTCAAGTATTATCCATAGTGGGTTTTTTTTCAAGTATTCATACATATTAAAGAATACATTCAGAAGCATTTTACCATTTTACCATTACTTTTCTTATCTCTTTTGGTCAACAAATAGAGGTTTCTGCACCTGATAATATTTGACATGTTCAGTTTAAATGCACTGCCTCTATTTTTTTCTAAGTTCATCTTGACACTTCAGTGATGCAATGCCAAGTCAGAGATGAACAAAATAGTGGTGACAATCCCACTTTTTCCAGGATGTTCTCTGAGAGCTTATACAGCAGAAAACAAAGGCATTGCTAACGGATCCCAAGGCTGTAGCGTACTCACACTGATTCCCCATGCCCCACGTCTGCCTGTCCTCACACGTTCTGCTTCAAGATTCATTAATACCTTGGCAGCACAACCCACACATATATGTGCACAGTGGAAGGTGAATAGAGAGAAAATCATCACACCTAATGTTAGCTACCTAAAAGCTTTTGTGTCTAGTCAGAGGCTGTGGGTGTACAGACAAGCCTCATGGCGCCCTTGACAAGCCTAGAAGGGCTCCTGGTTCCCTCTGCAATGCTGCTTCATCTCAAAGGGTTTTGTGGGGTCTCAGCAAGAGAGGAGCGAACCATCCTAAAATCATGAGGACAGGCAAAAGCAAAGGGAGCAGGATTAGGGTTGGCTTGTTCAAGACTCTCATCAAATTCCTTGTCCAGGTCATGGCAAGGCCTCACAAATAGGGCGGGGGAGGGGGAAAGCAATCTTTTCTGCAGCTGAGAGGACTGTCCATGTAAGGGTGGTTAAGAAAAGCAAATGACTCACTTTCCAGGGGCATTCCACTCCCACCACTGAGGGCAGAAGTAGCTTGCATCTTATTTAGGCTAGACACTTGGAGCAGCTAGAATTGGAGGAATTGAAATCTACTTAGGTTAGCATCACTCTCTGATCCTCTGGACATCCATGGATGGACAGCACAAAGTGGCCAGGACTGTGCCACTCCTCCCCCACCCCTTCAATGACATCTCCCACTGCCATAGTGTGAGGAGAGGCTGGGCAGGCTCCTGCCCTCACCAGAAATGCCCTTCTTACATCTGTGACCCAAATGCGCTCCACGAACTTGTTCATGTTATACATACAGGGAAAGCAAAAGTCTCCATTTTGTCAGCTAAGGTTCGTGAGGCACAGAGAAGGTAGTAACACAGAGCAAGTGGGAATCAAATGCAGAATTTCCTCAGACCCTGAACTAAAATCAGTCTGAGCCCTTAGCACTGTCAGGATAAATTAGAGACACACTGCTTGCTCCTAGCACAGTATACATTTACATGAATTCAAATTTCAATACTTAGCATCAACTGGCAGACACAGAGAGGTCAGCCTGTACTTATGCGTGACAAAAGCCTCAAAGCATCAGGCTTCTGACTGGCTCCCAGCCGCAGGGATTGCATGGATGCCAAATGATGTCCAATTCTATTCTGAATTGCAGCCTTACACACCAGCTCCATTAGTTTACGTAGCTCCTTCCCTCTCCCTCACAGCCCTGGGATGACAACTCAAACCACTCCTGTCTTTTACTGCCAACATTTCTGCTTGATAGCCAAAGACAAACTGTTTCCAAAAGGTGTTTTCCATTAGTGATGCTTTTGGAAACTTATTTTGTCCATGACTTGAGATATAAGCAATGAAACCAGAAAACTGACTCTTTTTTCACCTCCTTGTGCCTAAAGTTAAGTTCTTCACTTGAAGACTTTCCATGTCTGGGTGGCCACCTCTCTGACAGCAAGGCTTCAGGTTCATGGCAGGAAGGACAAAACATGTTCTTCCCATTAGAATATTAAATTTCCTCCAAGAGACACTTCAAAGCATACTTTCAGCTCATGATAATTAATACTTGAGGTTGGCTTTAAGCAGGATAATTTTGTACACCGATTACAGGGTAGTAATGAGGTAGAGATCTGCTGTTAAGAACCTGTTAAGGTTAACCACAGACATACGTATTTGGCTTCTAGTACCTCCCCCCTGCATTGCACAAAGACCCACTGGATAACATTACACTGATAACACTCTCCTTGCTCCATGGATTGTACTGACCCTCCCAGCTCCAAGCTTGCAATCTCTGACACTGGCTTTGAGTCCTCCTGCAGGAAGGGGTTAGCAGTTACTCTTAGACACCACCACATCATCAAAGCTGCTTTTTTCATGAGCATGCTTTCAGTGAAATGGGTAAAGCATTCCCAGTTATACACTCATTTGACTACAGTCTGATGGATGACAGTAAATCATGGGCTATTTCTGAATGCGTAAGTTATAAGAAAGGAGAATGCTACTCACATCATTTATTATAGGATTTGATTTAATTTCAGGCTGAATTTTATCTCTGTCATAAAGCCAGATGCTGAAGTTATGGCTATATATCAAATACGTTGTAAAATACACTTAACAAAACCCTGCTTATTTTACAAGATTTTTTTTTATCAGACTATGTAGTCCCTAGAGCTCCAGCAATACTCCAGGACCCAAATGCATTAGACACACTAAAACCCACAAATATAAAAATCTAGAGTTTCTTTGGGTGACCATCCATTTCTATCCAAGGAGTTTGATTCATTCAGGAATTCCTAGAAGCACTAGTCTAAAATATTTCAAGTATTATTTGTTTATGATTGATTTTATGGATGGTTAGAATTTGGAAAACTATGAAATCCTCAGTGCAACTCCTGTGAGAACCATCAAATCTGACCCCCTCTGAGTACCAATGAGTCCATCCACTCTCCTCATTTATCTGAGCTTACTGCCTTGAAACAGGAACCACAAATTCTCCAGTGAGCCAATCAGCTTGTTTTCTACCTTCCATATACCTCATGCTTTTCAATATTTCTTGCAGAATTACTATTTTAGTTATTTCCAATACACTGCTTCTTACACAAACAGTTTGCTAACTGTAATGCTATTTCTCCACTTCTCTAACTCTAGTGTGTCCCATTTTGTCCCGGATCTATTAAAAAAATGAGGAGACTCACACTAAAAGAATGTGAGGCTTGATCCAGAAGTACAAGAGCTATGCCACAGAGAAGAACTGGGGAACATGAGCTCTCAAAGAGATACTGCAACTGCAGGTCAGATATGAGTCTTGGATGTACAAGACTACCAAGCAGGACTCCATGTTCCTCTCTGTCACTGCTACAAACACTGCTGGAAAACTGTCTTCACCCAGCTGTCCCCACTCAGAATCAAGCTGATTATACTGAGAAAGGAATAAAGCTATGAGAGAGAGTAAGGCTGGAGTGGAAGGCTGCCAATTTTGAGAGAGCAGCTCTGCAGGTGATTTGAAAATAGTCTAGAAGCATTTACACACAGGCAAGCAGGCTGACTGGAGGGCTCTCAGTCTAGCAATGACAGAACAAGAGCCCGTGACTGGAAATTAAATAAATCAACCAACACAAAAAATATTAACAGAAAGGACAGTTAGCTATGAAACAACAAATTTCTGAAATATTTTTTCAGAGGGCTCTAAATGAAGTGTGTGTGTTTAAATCAGCCTTCTTTCAGTGAGTCAAGAATTACTGCATAGAAGTCAAAGGGTCTGAGCTGTACAGCAGGTCAGTCAAACTGAGTAACATGCCTCAGACAGCTCTTCCTCACCTTAGACATCAATGAATAACAGAGTATGAGGCTGAGGCACAAGCAATATGGGAAAGAAACCTCCAGAGGGTGGTTTTGTCTGGAGAAAAGGTGAATGGATAAATAAAGGCTCTTCTGAGCCAACACAAACATATACTGTGCACCCTTGATGGGCCTGGGAAATTCGCTTTGTTGGGAAAAGGTCTTCAGCAGCCTGCAGCAACCCCTGCCATGGAGGTTGCCAAACTGCTGTCCAACTGAGCACCTGCCAGAGGCAAGCATGGACCTGGCTAAGAGAATGTTCTCACTGCTTTTTGTTTCCAGCTGTTAAATTCCAGCAAGAAACACGTAACACAATTCAAAGATATTTTAATCACACTGCTTTTCCCGTAAGCAATTGCTCTAGTTGCGCAGGGCCTTGGAAGATTAAAAACTAGAGATGAATTTGACCCCTCTGCTGTGACAGAGTCTACCCTAAAGAAATTATTTCAAAGATATTTATAAAAAAATATTTGTGAGAGTTTTCATGTATTTGCTTTAGATGAAAACTGTAAGCAGTAAGCTTTGATGACAATGCCCACCACAAATGTTTGAAGGATACCTGCAAACACTAACATCCTTGCTGCAAAGATGAAGCATGACAGCATGCCAGCCAAGCTGCAGGTTGTTAATGTAAAGAGCATGAAAGGCAGATATGTCAGCACAGAAGTGAATACACTGAGTTGTGCAAATTAGAAAGGAAAGTCAAGGTAATTTTTTTTATTCCAACTCTGTTTTTTCACATCAGAACAATTTGCCAGCGAGAATAGACAAATATCACCCTGGTACTCATCAGCCAGAGCATTGCTCCCCTTCTCAAAGGAAACTGCCTATTTCTCTCCCTTAGCTTGTCACCCCTAAGTAACACTCTTGGTGTTCAAACCTGTTGAAGGGCCTATTATCAACTCAGTAATACTGTGTGAGTTACAGTTCCCAAAGAGAGAGAACAAGCCGAGACATGCCATCCCCGGAGAGAGAACTGGAAAGCCATCCTTCCACATACCAGTTTCAAACCAAGGAGCAACTGCCACTCTAACCTTCTATTAAGGATTATACAACAGTAGCTCTTTTGGCAGCAGATCACGGTGTTTCAAAACAATGGTGCTTTTCATTAGATTCCACTGTGTTTCAGGAAGCCAACACAGACTTAATGGGCCTTTCCAGAAAGGCGGCAGCAACTGACAAAGTACTTGAGATGTACAACCCTGATCAGCAGCACAGTCACTCTGAAGGCACGCAACCGGGTCAGCCTGGATAACCAAACAGCCAAAAGTACACTTTATCTTCCAAACACTGAAGGTGAGGGAGGACATTTTTATTGTCTTTCCTTACTGACTGTGCTTACTGGTAAAAAAAAACCCTCTTGTCTCTGGAGATCACATCCCTGCTTCATTAATATTTTACAGGAAAAGCAAACATCCTGAAACCTCATTCTGGCTTTTTTCTAATCTTTGAAAGTAAAATAAGAATATTTTTTTTTAGAGACACTTGAACCCTCTTCCATTCTGGATGGGAGCTCTCTACATGTTTATGAGCTACACAAACAGATGTGACAGCAGAATCAGCATCTGAACCATCTCAGCAGGCTGGAAACATGAACCCCCGTCTCCCTCCAGCCTTGGCAGAAAGCAGCCCCTGCTCAGTCCTGATGAGGATAGTCAGCCTGAATCCCACGGCTCTGGACACAACACTCGCCAAGGGACATGCCGCTGAGTAAAGAACTGGGGAACAGTGGCTCCTCCTTCATAAACAAAGGGATTGAAAATAAACACTGAGATCAACATCTGAAGACAATCCGATAACTCTGAGAACTGCTCTGTCAAAATGAGAACTTTTTCTTTTCTTTCCCTGCTAAGAATTTTCTTCTCTAGCGTCATTCTCCTCCCAGTTTCTTTAAGGAAAAAGCTTACCAAATGCAAATATACTAACTTGGTCTCTCTTCTGTTTTACCAACCAATAACAGACTGATCACCAACAAATAAATCCATTTTTCAAAAAAAAGAGATGAGCTGAGGACTGTGGAACTAAGTCAGACATAGGATAATATTCAGCAAGCCCATGGACTTCATATGCAAAACTCAGCCAATTTTCAACTCACTGTTTGTTCACAAACAAGATAAAATAATGACACTCCTCAGCTATAAAGAAAACAAATACAGAAATCATTTGGTAAAGAGGATCTTGATTCTCTGCTATTCTAACATAATCCTAACATAACATTCATTGTTATCCTAACACAGGGCTCCAGACAATTACTAGTTTAATACAGATTTTATGGCTTTCCACTTTTGTCCTTACTAAGGTTTACCCATCTCTTCTCCAAGAAGCCTTCCCTGAGGCTGATCTAGCCTTTCAGCTGAGGACAGCAAGAGCCTTCTGCCTCCAGGCTCAGCTCACCAAAATCGACCCTGAGCTGTCTCTAACACTCTCCTGAAGTGCTCACAAAGGCCAGAAGCACAACTTCCTCCTGGCTCTATGTTCCTCCTAGTTCAGTAACCACAGGTACCCCTACCTGAGTCACACAAAAATCCTCTTTCTCCCCAAATCAGAGGCCGACAGGCACTTATCACTTATCACGAAGATCAGAAAGCCACGTTCCCAAAACCTTTCCTGCACTCTGATCTCAGCAAACAGTCCCACACCGCGGCTCCTTGCCAACGAGAAGCAAGACACACGGACCTACCAACCAAGCAAGGACAAAGATGGAAAATCAGGGAATGTGAAGACTATAGGTGTTTTGAAGTGCTCTTACAGTGTGAAACTGCCCTCCACATAAAGAGCACAATTCATTACTTTTCTGACCTGTTTTTTTAATCAGAGGCAAATATAGTAATTATAGTCTGCCTGATTACAAATGAAATTACAAATCTGTCCTAAGGGCACAATTGTGTCCCAACCTAGATGTTATCAGCCCCCAAATCTCATTTAATCTTGACAGATATGTATAACCAAGGCATCACTACAGGAAACCCTTCAAGTAAATTAGTTTTATGAATACTTTCTCTGTAGTATTCCCATGGTCTTCCAAAAGATTGCTAATTCGTACAGCTTTTGTTAGGCAACCTACGTGACTAAATTAATCAGTAAAATAACAGAACATCTATGATGACTTTGAGCCCTTGCTAAGTTTCTGGCTTCTCTTTGATAACCTAACTGTCTCAGCTTTATCAAGTGATCCCAAAGGCTGACATTAAACTGTTTTCCAACCGTATCAACATCTTTTCTTCAGAAACTTCTTACTATCCTGTCCAAGCAAAACACAAACCACTGAGTTCATTCGGGGAAAAAAAGGTCAGCTTTCCATGGGCCCTTCAGTTCTTTGGTTTTTAATGTAAAATCTGACACAGAAGACCATTCCATGGCAGGAGCAGAGGAGGACACACATAGTGCTGTCTCCACACCTGTCTCAGCATAGGCAGCTCTCAGAAGGAATGCGATGAAGTGACAGTGACTCCATCAGCTGTGCCCTGGAAGAAACCTGTCAGCCTGAAGGTTGAAAGAACATTAACACATAACTAAGAAGGCACCATCAGCACATTCCTATTACCCCAAAATCTGAGCTGAGTTCCCAAAACTGAACCTTCCCTCTCTCCAGGAGTTCCCTCTTCAGCGAACCTCAAGTATCTCGTCAATACAGACCTGAAGATGCACTCAACAGTGCAATCTTGTTTTGCTGCTGTGGATGAGTAAACAGCTTGAATCCCTTAGTTCTGAGGCAACTTTAAAAACATCTCTCCTTAGCAAAGTAGTATAACAGCCCTAATCCACTGAAGACTTTTTTTTTCCAGCATGTTACCTGACCTACTGTAGCCTCTAAAAAAACCAAGCTGACCACAGCCCAGCCAGCACAAAGCCTCCTGCGCAGCCACAGAAATTCCTCCTTCTAATTGCTTTCAATCAGCAATTGAAAAAAAAAACCAGCCTTGCTTTGAGCGTCCCAACACAGGAAGACAGTTCTCTACATGTTCTAACCTTTCCAATATTTGTTCTTGACCTCACCAGCACAAATCGATTTATAAAGACTCAAAGTGCGTTTTATTACTGTCTTTGTTAATATCTACTCACTGCATGTCTGTGAAGAAAAGTGAGTGGTAGATGGATGAGTAAAACACTGTTAGTTTTTCATCATCTGTTCCCTCCTGATTGCTCAAGTTTAGCAAGCAGAGTTTTTTGGCCTTGGCTCATAAAACTGCCAGTTCAATATTGAAAGAGAAGTTAAAATACCTGTAAAACAAGAGGTTAAGAACCTACCTAATCTACTATTGAATGAAAAAAAAAAGGTTAGGTTGCACATATGTTTTTTACTGTTAGAAAGGCTACAGCATTATTTCTCTTGATCAAAACTGAAAAAGTCCCCAGATTACTGAAGGCTATAGACAGATACTTCATGTCAGATCAAAGCAAGTAAAACTCTTTCCAATTTGTATAAAATTTGCTCATAAAATATCACACATATCTGCTGATGATTCCAGCAATGACATTTTTAACATACTTTCTCTATATAAAATAATTCTGTTTCAACACCACTGTAAGGAGCATATTAATAAATACTAGAACATGTGTGAGATAAATTCTGCTCAGAATGTCTGCAGTCACCAAGTGGCTAAGGGTATGGAAAGCTAATGTCTTCTAGAGGCTAAATTCACATAATTAACTTAAAAGGACTTAGCAGACAATCATCTGGTAAGCTAGTCACTGCTTAGGAGTGACACCTCCAGGTAGAGCAAGCGTTTTAGGATGGAGAAGATGGGGTTTGTGTCTACTTATCTTACAGCTTTAGGCAACAAATGCTCAATTTTATACATTTTCCCAGCTGAAGTCTTGCTGTGGAAAAGATCTACTGACCACTTCTTCCTTCAGAGAGAGCTGGTTCATATGTTTGTACTTTCCTTTAGGCTGTGGTTGGTTTGTTGGTTTGTTTGTTTGTTTGAACAAAAGAATGCAATGGGGAAATGCAGCATCCCAAAACACTTAAAGACTCAGAACAGGCAAGGTCTTGCTGACCTGCCCTTAAACATCACTGGAGCACCAACTCATGTTTAGGACATGAGACAGAAAATGAAATCTGACTCCTGCCTCAGTTTCCAGACAGCAGAACTAACAGATGATTTACCAGTCTGGCTTGCTTCTATTAAATTCCTCTTCCCAGCTTCACTCAGCCACTTTGTATTCAAGGATGGGAAAGCTACAGGAACTGAACTGGAAGAGCAGTTTCCAAGGTCACTCCCAAACTAAATGATACTCAGAGCACCTGCAATTTATGGTCAACTAATCAGTTTTTTCTTTAGGGAATGAGCTCATCCCAATCTAAAAGAACACACTGACAATAACATTATAAAAGTGGAACTGAAGAAGCAATGAAAAAAGAAACTATGCAGCTATTACAGGCATCTGTTCTTAAAAGCTCTCAGCATATGCTGTTAGAAAAGACACTTGGGATCAACTTTTGCAGCCCTTTCCAGTGACTTCAAAGGCCACATACATCTTTGCATAGTCTTGAAATGGAATTGCTTTATAATATCCAAAAAGGTAACTTGAAAAGATCAGAGAAAAACATTTGAAATACCTTTGCCAATATGTTCAGTTCTTCCTTTGGGGAAAGAAAAGGTATCCTGGAGATGGAGAAAGCAAACAAAATCAACATAAAAAGATTATTTCTTTTTAATCGCAACTGTTTTATTTATTGACTTCCAAAATTAACTGAGCTGCCTGCCCTTTACTTGCACTTATTCTTACATGTTATTACTGGTAATTGTCATGTTATGATTGCAAAGCACTCAGGATCTCACTCAGGATCTCTTTGGGTTTCTGAGAGCAAAACATTCACATGCTCTTCTTCGACCTCATGTTCCTAATTATTTGCCATGCATGCCTATATGCAACTCACCACCAGCTGAATCAACCCAAACACCATCTGAGTTCCACCAGTCCAGAGAACTCTGGATGCTTCATGCTAAACCACTGGTCTTCAATCTTGAATTTACCTTCCTGTCCAGGTTACTTTAGAAGCCAACCAGAAAGTTTCTCTTGTTATACACCATGGCCAGATGTACCACATTTGATGCAAACGCCAAGAGAAGCATGGTCCAAGCAGTGATTCCCATCCACAGCTACTATTCTCCAAGGCAGATAAGGAATACTGATTTCAGCAGCAAACGCTGCCTGAACAGCTAAACGCCTCCTCCTGAAGCCAGCGGACACAGCTGGGATGCAGCTGTTCCTACCACAGCAGTGCAGGCAGCAGCTGCTGCCAGGGGAAAGGCAGCAGCTCACACAAGACAGGGACAATCCACCCAGAAAGTCCCACAGTCCAGATCTGGCCGCCGCAACTGCCAAAGGTGGAACATCCCAGCTGGAACGTGTTTTTGGGAAGCGTACCTTCCTGTAGGGTTCAGTGATAACTGGCCTCCTGAAAACCTAGCAAGAATGTATCTTAAATGCTTTATCTATTATGCCAATGTTAATAGGGAAAACTACAAGGCCTGGGTCAAAGCCAGCTAATCCAAAGGCCTGCTCTTAAAATAAACAGTGGAAAACCACTCTACTTCAGAGCCTCCTGCAGAAACATGTACAGGAAATCTCAGTTTTACCCCTTCCTCTGAACCAATTGTACCAAGCAAGGTTAAATGGTAATCTTGTAGTAAGCATATATGCAAAACAGCAAGTCTTGGAAAATATCTGAAACACAGCTGGGAGCTGTGAATACTCTATAACTAAATAAAGCTCAGTTTGGACCACATAATGACTTCAAGGAGCTTTTGTTTTTAAATAAATCACTTATGGTGAAAAGAGCCAACATGGTAGTTATAGCGACCACAACCATCCTCTTATTTACAGGCTGGGTACAACACGAGCAGTACTAGAGTACATTGTTCCCACACATCTGTTTCTACTAATTTGCTTCACTCTGCAGCCACTTTCAAATCTCTAAAGAATCACATCTCCTCAGGCCTTCCTTTCTTCTTTCATCCCCCCGCAGAAGCTCTGCCCACAATTTCAATTTCAAAAGAGAAACCAACAGGTTGCTCATGTCCCAGCACCATTTCTATAGGTATCTCATTACTGTGACTCTTGCTCTCCATCTTTGATGGGCTTTGCAGAATTCAAATCACTTTTAGCTTATATGATGCACAGGGTAAGAATCCCCTTGTTTTCTTCCTTAGGTGTGAAGAGAAGGCAGAATGCAGATGATCACAGTGGGGACTCCAACCTCCCCAGTTTAGTCAGAATGCTCCTCTAAAGAAACCACCAAAAAAGGGCCAGCTGTGCAGGTGAATCCTGCAGCAGGTATTCATGCCCAGAGGATGATAAGTTAAGGTCACCAGCAAGCCAGAAGTTTAGCCTCTACCATCTTGCACCAGACTTAAAAAAGTGACAGGAGTAGGAGGGCTGGCACACAGCCACTCACTGCTCCTACATTTGGGGACCCAACCATCCAGGATGCAAGACTTTACAGTACGGTGCACACACTGTTACACATTCAGGTAGAAGTCAATATTCCCCACAGACCTCTGTGGGGTTTTTAGGCTGAATTACTCAGGCTACGTCCTTGATCTCACGCTGGCATACAAGAAAAATATTTCTCCTAAGATGGCTTCATACAGGCAGGTCTCCCCAGCACCTCTTTAGCCCTGCAAATACACATGTGAGACTTAGTAATTACATTTATGTAGGTGGGTTTAAATCATCAATTGCTTACAGCGGCTACCTTCAATACCTATGCAATCTTTTCCAGATGTTACTTAAGATCTATGTACCATACATTAAGTTCTATTTACTGTATGTGCTGGATTCTCTCTGTGTTATGATTACAAAGTCACTCCATGGTTGTGTTAAGAAAGCAAACTCATGTTATAATGCTGTCTATGTAGAATGCAGAGTCCAAGGTTTTAGGAGCCATTCCAGTTAAGGAGTGATTTTTTGATTAAAAAGCAAAACATTGCTCATTGCTACCAGCATCATAATCATGACATGTAGTAACTGCTTTAGTAGCACAAAACAGACACTTTACAATAAGAAATATTTATATCATGTGCATATTTATATCAATGTGCACTCCGAAGATTAAAGAATAGGACATGCTTCAGAACAGAATAGCCAACTTTTGAAGACTTGGAATGTGGTAATTTCAAATAACATTTCAAATTATATTTGTGCTGCTGACACTACAAATAAAACTTTAAAAGTATATGCAGTACAGACAATAAGTGAGGAATTCCCATGCACTGACTTGGAAACATCTCATCCCGAAGAGTGAGGCAAGGCTTCCACTCCCAGGCACATTCTGTTCAGTTTCCTACCCTATTATTCTCACTGCTAAAAAAGCCACAGCTGTTTTCCATCAGGACACCCAGTGTTTGTGGGCCACCCCGAGGCAAGGACCTGACACAGAGCAGGCCCTGCTGATCCCAAGGCTGTGCCCTGTGGAGTGCAGCGCTGTCCTCAGTTTCCCCTGGGCACAGCCCTGCTCTCTTCAGGGGTTTATGCTGGATGGCATGTGAGTATTTCTTATCCCGAGGCGATTAGTTACTGAGGTGTTCTTTTAAAAGAGTGAGGACAGGGCCTGACGAACAGCAAGACAGTTCCTATGACAACTTTCCACTGCAGCCTGGCTGGAGACCATTATTCCACCTTCTCCAGGCCAAGCAGTTCCTACATGGCAATGCTACTTTGTGTGGGACTGTTACCAGTGCTCAAGCAAAGGAACTTGCATGACACGGAACCACCCAGACCCCACAGCACTCCCTGATTTCAAATTCCCACAGAAGAATGGGTTTGCTGAGTCTGGCTGCATGACTCTGCTTCTGTTTCTTGCCCAAGATTTTCAGGGAAGAGCTGTGGTCAGCCCTTCCTCCTGCACATCCTTGAAAGTTGGTGTCTACAATTCCTGCAGGATTCAAAAGCTGCAGACCATCTCAGCTTGTCCTGGAGCACTGCAAACCTCTTCTGCAGCCATCCCCACGTAACAACTCACACTGCAAGCTACTCACCTGTCTATCAGTTTTCAACAAGAATTATTTTATTAAGTGGAACTGCATCAACAGTTATGGTGTGATTAAATAAATCTATCTGCTTTTTCAATAAGCATCAGTTAAACATGGTATTTTAAGTTTGCTTCCCTTCTACTTTTGACATAAAAATAATGTATTTGTATATTTTTGAAGGAAATAGAATAGTATTTCACTGTTTCCCCAAAAAGCACAAGACCATAGTAAACACCACACTAAGCTTTCTATTTTTTTTTTAAAAAACATTCCCTTGAAAGAAGTCTAGGATAAATATTTCTATTTGATTTAGAAAGCGTTTATTAGCTTTCAATTCAATTTATATTAGGAATCAAACATAACCAGAAGCAACAACTCAAGGGGGCTACTATTACCATCGCAACCATCATTATTACGATTAAAAAATTCCTACAAACTGGAAAGTTGCCTGGGAAAATGTCAGCTTGCACCTGATTTTCTCCAGCGTGTATCCTAGAATGGGTACACAACACTAATGCTACCAGTGCAAATATACTCACAGACTGCTAATTTCAAACCTCAGCTGAAAACACCTCTCCCATTCTTACAGTTTTTCTGCCCATTTCTCTCAGCAATTGTACTTGATTCAATGGCCCATTCTAAATGCACTTCGGTGGTGCATTTTTCCATACAATCTGTTTGAATGACGCTGTACAGAGTAAAGGTTGTATTGTGCTATATAATGAAACGACGTCTATGCTTGAACAAACCCCAACTGCTGTTAATCAAACCAGCAGGTTCCTGAACGATCTTTTGGACTCTGGACTAATGGCAATAGATTATTTTAAATAGCAGTTCCACTCTCAAATATGTTTAGGTTGACACCGGCTGACAGGGGCAGTGACAGACTTCCTGAGCTAAACTGATGGGTTTGCAAGTAAAACACCGGGGTTTTTGCTCATGCTGCAACTACAAACTCAGCAGTTCAGCCCAAGATCAAAAACAGAGTTTTCAGTTTTGTTTCTGATTTTCAGTGAAACCATGTAGCACCTGAAAGGCCCTGAATATCTTGGTATTTTCAGTTTAATCACCAGTGACAGTTATGTGGATCGATACAACATATTTCTGTCAGTGATGAGGTTATTCTAAACTGACAAAGAGCACCACTTGGATTGGTAAGAAGGAAACGTTTCTAAGTGGCTACTTTGAGAACGTTGTGCAATCTTCGAGGTTCAAACAATAAATCTTCCAGAGCTGAAAAAAAAGTATTTTAAAACATGACTGATTGTGCTTTGGAAGGAACGTCCTCAAGACCACGTCAGAAAGGATCCAGCCTGGCAGCCTCTAGGAACACTAGCAAGTGAATAAACTCGAGGGTTTCATAATCTCAGTGGTTCCAGGAATTTTCAAAACTGCCTGTGCTACAAGAAGCAGTACTGTCGTATGAAGTCACAGGCTCTATCACAAAACCACCGTAGGTTTGTTTCAACCATACGTTTTGCAACATGACTTTTGGCACGAGAGACTAAAAAATAAAATTTAAAAAAAAAAGCGTAAGCAAAACGCGAGCAAAGCAGTTTTGCACTGGTTTTATTTATATATGTATTAATTTCGTGCCCCGCTCCTGGCTTTGAGTTATCAGCCCCAGCCCCGACACAACCTGGCTGCCAAGCGCAACTCCACCGAAACGGAGCGGTGACAACGGACCCCCGGCCCGACCCCAGGCTGCCCGGGACCGGGCTGTTCCCCGGGCGCCGAGGGAGGACGGATCCGCCCCTCCCCGCCCGGGCGGCGGCGGCCCCGGGGGAGCCGCGGGCGGGAAGGCGCCGCCGGGACCCTGCGGGGCACGTGGGGCGGAAGGAAGGCGGAAA
>VYZS01072995.1:0-12431 GCA_013400695.1 Neodrepanis coruscans
TAGTATATTTATCTTGAGAATTGTACAACTAAAAGCAAAACCTGCTCGCTGATACTTTTTGTGGATTAACCACACCTATTCTCTTACAGAAATTATTAATCTTCCTAATAGGCACTGGGCTCCATGTGAAACATCTCCTTTGGCAATTACTTACACTTCATATAAATCATATCTCAACTGTGGCAGAGAGAAACAGACAGAAAGACAGAGCATTTGGTTTAGGCTGCTTATTCTCTAAAACTATAAATCAGGAAAAATAATATTAAATAGAAACTATCACCATAGAAAACACAAAATGCTGTTAAGTATCAGGTGAGGTATATCCTCACCCACTTGCACAATGCAGAATTATTTTAATAGACTGCTCTTATTTCTCTTGTGACTGCTTTTTTTGTGGGTTTTTTGTTTTGTTTTTTTCTTAACCTGAACATTGTTCAGCTGTCCTGGTTTTGCAGTGATGAACAGCACAGGCTTTGTGGGCCTGATTCTGTCTTGCTGAAGACAACTAGATCTTTTTAACTGATTTTTCAAAGGGAGAAGGAGAGCACCTTCTCACTATAGGTTCTATTCAATAATAAAATTGTTAATCCACTACTTAAAATACTGATACATTATTTGGCATCACTAGACACCATTCTTGGCCTGATATCTTACCCATTTAGAGTATCCCCTTGTGTGAAAATGTTTACTTCTAAAGTTCCCTGTCACTCAATCTTGTCCATATGAGTGGGAAGGCAAGTGCAAAATATCACTACACAGACAATTTCAGTGCAAGCTCTGACAATATCTGACTAAATCACTGTTCTCTGTCTCCCTTTTCTGCCCATCTGCAGTCTTTGGTATGGAACAACTATATCATAAAAGCTCTTATTCACACATGCTTTTGATACTGCACTATTTAATCACATACAGCTGTAGCTGATAGGACTGTTACAAAACACAATTTTAATACAGCATTGGAAACAAGTTCTAGAAACACATTAATTATTTTCCTCTACATAAAATTTCTATAATTAAAAGACTTTTCTTCAAGGAAAAAAAAAATAAAACCAGACCATTTGTTTTTTAAAGAATTTGCTTCTCTTCCTGGATAATCCAGAATGGGGTTATTTGCAAGTAAACTCAAAGTCCCTGACTGGAGTATAGATAGTGACAAACCCACTTCCCCTAAAACAACAACAAAACAAACAAACAAACAAAATTAGGAAACCCTGCTTGCAATTATATGCAAAGGGAACACTATCCAGGCCACTCGTAGCAAGACCTGAAATGAACTCAGACATTTTACTTGGAATGCATCTTTTCATATCTGTTTTTTAATTCATGGAAATTTAAGAACTGACAGTCTGATGATTTTTTCCAAGATATTTGAATTAAAATGCAAATATACCATCTTGCTTACTCTGAAAGGCCCTCACTCATTAAAAACCAAACCAGTCCATTTCTGGAGCACTGTACTTTATTTCGAAAGGGCATCTGACAAAAGGCATTCTAAATTGTAACTATTAACACATAACACTTGCCAGAGCAAGATCTTTGTAGCCTAATCTGGCAAATGCTTGCAACTTCCATCATTTGTTACAGAAATAAAATATCTGCTTGCAAAATAAATATCCACAGCATATCATAAGACATTAATGTTCAAAGGAGTAAAAATCTGAATTTTCCTTTTCCACAGGTCTGGTCTGGGTTGGTTTTTTTTGTTTGTTTGTTTAGTTGTTGGGTTATTTTTGTTTGTTTTGTTAGGTTGTTTTTTTTTTTGGGGGGGGGGTTGGCTTGGGGAGTTGTTGCTTTGGGGTTTTTATTAGTTTGCTTGTTTTTTCATTTAAATAGTCTTGCATTGAGGGACTAAGACCAATCAAGAAAATCAACACTCCTTTAATACATATCATATCTGCTACAACAACTAAAATATCTTTATCCAGGATGTGAAGATAAATCGAAAGCTAATGAGTTCAGATATTTCTGTGTTTTTCAGAAGAACTTAAGTTTTATCTTCCTTATTGTTGAAATCAACTGCCAAATACTAGAGTTCAATATTAATATTACTATCAAAATTATAGCCAGGCTTAAATATTTTTAAACGGCATTTAAGCGAATTCATATTTCTTTCAGGCAGCTCTTGTAGGCATTTAAAATACGCTGTGACATACTGAATCAAACAGGGGCTAAGTGTGAACAAACTTCATTCCTAGAAATGCATTTCTCTATTTGCAAGTGTTTGCCTTTACTTTGGCACGATCACATGGGCTCCAGCTAGACTTTTGAGCTCTGGCAGCAATCCAAGCTGCAGATGGTTGGAAATGCAGCCTGAAATCAGTGTGTGGTTGATGAATTACTCCTTACACCTGACCCCTGCTTCACACCAGGCACCAAACACAATCTGAACACTACTAGCCAGAGAAGCCCTGTCAGGCATCTCCGTATCTGGAACGCTTTCTTCAAGGCCTTCTGTATGGCCAGATGGCCAAAAATGGGGAATGCCGTAAACTCACTAAACAGAAATGTGAGTGACAAAAGAGCATGGGATTGGTAGGTACAAGGTGAAGAGAGGCAAGAGCTTTGCGCCGATTCCAAATATGTGCTTTCCAAAAGAGATTGATAGACCAAGGAGGGAGGTATGTTCCTGGCACACAACTGATTGTGGTCCCCAATTCATTTGTGCAAAAAGATACCCTGAAAGTGGCAAAAAAGAAACATAACACACCCCCAAATGTGTACCCAAAAAATCACTATATAAAGCTTAAACTCTTCTGAGTACAACTGTTTGAATTTCCTAACTGTTTTTTCCTCAGCTGGAGAACGTACCTGTCATCCCAGGCACATGCTCATTAAGCTGCCCTTGTCTGCAGGCCAGTCTGCACACCTTTCACATCTACAGAGATAGGGTTTTATTCAGGTAGGTGCTGAGAAATCACACTCCTTTTGCATGTGTTCACACATGCATCAGGCATACAGAGATGAAGAGGTACTGTGGGTGTACAGTAAGCACTGCCTCTTGTTTTGGGGTATTTCAGCCATTTGACTGGGTTAGAGAGTCAACACCATGAGCGTTAAACTACCAGACCCAAACCATGACTAATAAGTAGGAAATATCTGGAGAATGCATGAAAGCAAACCACACAGAAATAGCTGCTTAACTGGCATATTTTTACCCCAAGTGCAGGTACAGTGACCATAAACCAAACAATTCCTGTCAACAGGTAACTGTGGTAACCTCCTCCTTTCTACCCAAATGATTCAGGTCTTTTCAGCAGACTGCTTGCAAAGAAAACTGACCAACAGGTCTAATCATAAGTTCAGCAGACAAAGATAAAACACATCATCTACTAAATTAAGGAGATTCTTTCAACTATATTCATTTAGGTTAATATTTTCCTTACGTTTTTCAGATCATTACATTATATTTCGTAGTGCTTATTTTTGTTTTCTTCTGTGCAAAATGGCAAAAAGAAAAGAATTTGCTTTGGCAAGCAAGCAGCAAAAGAAAAAATCAGATCATAATGCAAGATTTGGCATCACTATCATTTTATATGTGACAACATATTTGCAACATACTTGTGTAAACTAGTTGTTTGCGTAGTTACACCATCAGCAGCAATGCAACTAATGAAATTCACTTAACATCTCAAAATAAAAAAGTAACATAGATACTCATCAAATATAAACGAGCTGAACCACCTCCATGCAATATTCTTTGCAACAAAAACAAAAGACTATACTTCACTTACAACAGTAACCAAAAACATTTATTCTGAAATAAACTCCTAGGACAACTGGACCTTATTCTCACAATTTGCCTAAAGAAGTTCCAACACTGTAGTTCAAACTGAAGTTGTCAGAAAGAAAAATAAGGTTATATCTTTCCCCAAAATCAGTATTTGTGTTTAAGAGACATATTAAATCCTTTGCAATTGACTCTTAAGTATTGACACCCTCTTCCCCACCCCCCACCGGCCCCTTGCTTTCTTAGATGACAATAGCCTTTCCTAAACCTGAAATTAACATTTTAGCTTCAGTGGTGGCACTTGATAATGAAGAAGTACAGGTAAATTGAATGAGCGCGTGCTTCATGCTCCACAAAAGGTAAAAAAACACTAAAAAGTTAAAGCAATCAGACAAACATATGGAATCCATTTTTTCTACTTATAATCCTATTACCCATACAGCTATTCATTTACACCATTTCTGCACAACAACGTGCAACCCATGTTAGAAGACACAAACACAGACCATAGACTGAAATCTTGCACAGCCCTGTGCTCCTCTGTGAGAAGGACATGATGTGCAGTAACGTGGTACTTCTCAAAGAAGAATCAAGACAACTTCACCAAAAGAGAAGCAAAAGCAGAACCTCACCTAAGCACGGTGGGGAACATGAATTTCCAAACTTTGCCTGCTGAACATGCTGTCACTCTGCATTTCACAAGCTGTACAGAAATGCCATAAGAAAACCTAGAATTTCTTTCTTCATTACAAATGAATGTAAACCTTTCCCCCCCTCCCCACACTGTGCATGACTATGAGCATAAAAACACGTTCTTTCTGTAGAGCTGTGTCCTACCATGCTTGGTACAAAGTGCAGTTTTTTGAAAATAAAAAGCTGAAGTTCTCAGGCTGGTTGGAATCATACAGAGGCTGATTAATATGTGTTACTCCAATAGGAATGATAAAAGATACAGCTCGCCATCTCAACATTATTTGATTACCCAACTATTAGCTTTAGACATACAATAGATCTAACTGCTTTAAAATGTCCCAGAAGTTGATGGCTAGCTTTAAGGTAACAAAATCCAGATGCTGCCTGTCTGCACTACTTTAGTCTTATGGTCTATAGAAGAGAAATACTTGTGCATATATGTGCACGTGTGTATGTGCTTATTATTTAGATCTTATGTGATTAACTGCGGACCAAGGAAAATACAAAAAAATAACAGTATATAGAATGTAACACCAACTTGAAATTTTACCTGCCCTTACTGTAATGGTGCAAGTGTGCAAAGACAGATACACATGACTTTTCACAGGACTGATAATTTTACATACTGGCAATAAAAATGCATTAAATTTAGTTTTTAAATTATTGGGTTAAAAAAAGTTATGGTACATAAGAGTTATTGTTATTATTTTAAGTCCAAATATAAAGGTAATTTTCTCAAAAAACCTTTTTTTAAAAAAGCTTAAAAAAAATTTAAAAATAGGGAAAAAAAAAAGGACAACTGGCAAAATGTAAGCTACATGAGTAAAAGGCATGGAATGTCCAAAATTTCTCCTCCAATACTCGAGGCTATTGTTCTTTCAAAAAAACATCATCAATTGTTTCATGTCCTTGGCTTGCCAGGTTTTGAGGAATAGCATCAGCCTGTGTCCCCCAATCCCCCAAACAGTTAAAGCTATAGGCAATATTGCAGTGAGGCTAGTGACAGGCTGCTGCTGCAACAGCAACATTACACACTAAATGGTCACAAAGGTAAAATGCTATTTGGATTGACCTTGAAGGGAAGGGGGAGAGAAACGATAAAAATCGCTCCAAAATACAAAACTACAAAAGGCTGAATTTTATACCAAAAAAAATCTGCACTTAGAAATGAAAGAAACAGCAGAGCAAAGAAGTGAGAGGTAACTCTGCCATGAATTACAAGGCTTTAATCATACTGAATGTTTCTGGTGTCATAACAACTCCAACCAGCCTGAATCACAATTTTTACAATTAGTTAATTTATATAATGCGGTAGTCACGCTATAAACGTTAACGGGAAAGTAATTTTTATTAACAAGGAAATATAGCTTATCCTTTCACAACTGCGGCCAAATCAACGTGCTTCAAACCAGAAGTATGGAGAAGTCAGCTTCCCTTATGGCACTTCACCACACACAGACACACATGTCAAATGTCCCATGTGCTAAATCTGCCACAGAGGCGCGATGTGTATATGTTTATGCAGTGCCATACCCGCGTTTTTCCCTCCTAAAAGATGTTTGGTTATTTACTGAATCTGTTAATCTGTGGCTGTGAGGTCAAAATTCACAAGGTGAAATGTGTGGGTTTTTTAATTATGTTTTTTGTTTGTTTTCTTCTCCAAATACAATGTCCTAACAAGGTTTGCAAACTTTCGGTTTAGGGCTTTCTTTTGTTACTGTCCCTTGGTCACACAGGAAATCTTTTCAGAGAGCAGAATATTACACAATGGCATTATAAAAATAAAGCTTTAATTAACTAACTCATAGCCAGGTAGCAGAGGCTTCACTCAGCCTCTTCAGAAGACGCAGGCCTGCTTTCCAGGCTACTGGCATTTAAAAAATTCTTTAAAAAACAAGAAAGAAAACGGAAGCGTCTACGACGGATATGCTTTCCAAAAGTAGTTACCCTCTATTTCTAGACCTTTTAAATGCAACAGAGTGCAGCCGTATCATGTTCAATATTTAATGAAATATTAAAAGCAGCGCAATGCACTGAAACAAACTCCACCAGATTTACAGTCGGTTAGCTCTGAGCTCTCCTCCGAGCTCCACAGCATCTCCTCTTCAGCTGATTAAAAGTTTGAGTTGCTACAGAGAGCTTTCCTTACAGCAAAATGCTTTTAAGCTCTGAATAAACTGTAGAGAACACTAAAAGAGCCAACAAAAGTGCTTCATGTCTGATGCTGTCCAGAGCAATCGTTATCCCATGCCATAATAAACACACTACCTGCCCGCTGTTACGATAGCGTTAACCGCATTGCTCTCCCCAAACAATAAAAGGAATTAGCCGACGCCAGCAGCCCTTGGGGGAAAAAATTAAAATAAATAAAGAAATAAAAGGGAAGGCAGACAGCAACCTTCCTCCCTCTCTCATGCCCGCTTTCTGCCTACCAGCGCGGTTCTGTGTGACACCGAGCCCGAAGAAGGGACGAAAAAATCGCCAAAGAGCAGAGGCGAGCCCGCAATTTGCGCGGCTCCGCTCTCCATCCCCCGCCAAACGTCCGGCCCCGCCGGTCCCTACCTTGGTTTGGAGATAGTGAGGGTAGTAGTAGGTGTACTGGGGGTACATTGGCTGCTGGTCCAGGCGTTTGCCCATGTAGCTGGAGTCCTTCTGGCTGGTGCGGGGAACTCGTTGGCAGGGTGTAGTGCCCCAGGGCCTTTCTTCCTCTCACGCCGCTATTCCTGACAGCGCGGGGGAACGGAGGAGGCTGCCGAGACTTCCTCGCCGTCTACCGCGCGCTACTTCCAGCGCAGCCAAAAACGCGGCCGCACGAACATATATGTGTGTCTGTGTGTGTGCGCGAAGGGGGTGTGTGCGGGTAGATGGAAGCCCCGTGCCCGGGTGCCCGCGGCGGAGCAACCCGCCTCCCCCGCTGGCAGCAGCGTGCCTCCGGCGATGCCCACTGCCCGGCTCGGGAGGCAAACGTCCTGCGAGAGGAGCCGGGAACACAGTGCAACTCCAAACCTCCGCAGAGACGCTCGCTCGCTCTCCTCGTCCTCTCCTCGGTTCGCCCGGCTCTCGAGCCCTCCCCTCTCCTCTCCTCTCGCTTCCCCACCCACCCTCTTCCAACAAAATAAAAAAAAAAAATTAAAAAAAAAAAGAAAAAATAAAAAGAAAGGAAAAAAAAAAGAAAATTAAAAAAAAAGGGGGGGGGAAAGGGAAGAGTCTTCCCCAGAGTAGTTGCCGCTGCCTCCCTCACGGAGTGACATGGTGCTCAGGGTTCGTCCTGTCTTTCATTCAAACCCCCTCCGCGCCGCGCCGCCGGTGGGAGGGANCGGGGGAGGGGGAAGAGCAGCCCTCCAACACGGCTTTTAGATTTTTTTTTTAAGAAACATTATTTATTTATTTACTTATTTGCTTATTTATTTTAATTGGGTTTTTTTTTACAAACGGGCGGGGGGAGGTCACGGATCTTGGTCGCCGAGGAGGGAAGTGGTTGTCCTCTCCCTCCAGAAACCTACTCCGTACCGTCATCTGGCACTTCGCGGAGAGGCGACCCCGGGCCAGACATATTAAATACATACTTTGTTAGACCTCTTATATAAGACTTGGTTTATTTAAAGTTGGAACAAAATGGAGGAAGAGGGTACAGAGGAAACTCGCCCGGCCTGACGTGCGAGTGCCTTCACCCAGACGTGTGAAAATACTACGGTGCCACGCAAGTTGTCCGCGGCTCCATTTCCCCCCAGAAAGGCCGGGCTCCCCCGCCCGCGGCAGCTGCTGCCGCCGCCGCCCGAGCCCAGGTGAGAACCAGGTGTGGCCCCTGCGCCTGCCCGGAACCCCCACACCTGCCACAGATCCCAGGCGTTCAGGACCTGTGTCAGACTGAGATCCTCCTGCGATATTTATCCTCCGAAATACTCGAAGGAAGAGTCCGTTTTGCAACAGGGCTATAAATCACCAGGAAAAAAGTGCGTGAATAACAAAATGTTTCCTCTCGCACACAAATCCCAGCGTTTCTCCTTTTCTAAAATAACTTATTTCTTTAGCGTGTCATCAGATTCCTGGGCCTTTCTACAGTGGCTTTGCCTATTTATAAATTTGGGGGAAAAAATATGGGGCAGCAGTTTCTTTTTGTTTTTATTTAAATCATCCATAGTATTGAAGCAGGATTGTCAGCTGCTGTATTATCAACCAAATTGCTTCAAAAAAAATTATAAAGAGGATTTCTTTAAAGGGATACTTCTCAAGGCTGGTAGAGCTAAAATTAGACTTGCCAGCTGTGTTTTGGTTTGTGGGCACGTGCTTGCACATGACAGGAACATGGAAATATCACGCTTTACTCTGGCAGTTTGCTGTTCTTATAAGCAGAGGATTTTGTTATGGATTCCTATAACTGCCCCATAGCCAGTTAGTCCATGAGCAAGAGAAAGCAAATGAAGGAAATGGGTAGTGTAGGAAGCCATATACATGCTCAAAATACCGCCTATATACTTCTTTCATCACCAGGCATTAATAATCATTAGTAGTTAGGTATCAGTCCTGTGTCATACAGCGGAAACACCATGCCATGCTTGCACAGGTATTTGCCCCCTGTTGCAGGAGAAAAAGTTTTACAAAGTGTGTGCTCTGTTCCCAGAGCACCCTACAGGCATTAACCAGGTTCCTGCACAACCAGATGAGCACTGTGGAGCACTATCATTGCCCCAGCTTCCAAACCTACTGAAACAGATTCAGAAGAAAAGTCCGGGTGGGTAAACTATTGAGTATTTTCATTACAGCTAGGGTCCATGTTTTTCGTTCATGTTCTCTTCTGAGAAGTGAATTAAGAAAAAAAGATAGGGGTGGGAGGAGAAGCTTGCAGTCCCAGCCCTGTGGTTTATACCACTGCTCAGTTTTAAGTATCACAGTGCATGATACTCCAGTGATACTCTTGCTTACACTTTCTTCTCTCTCCACCACAAATTTCCCTGAGGGTGAAATAGAGTGTTTGATGAGAGTTGGTATCTGCAAAAGTGAATAGTGATTACTTGACTGTACACGATACTTTGAGCAGAGAAAACTTTCAGATTCTTTCAACTGCCAGAATTAAGTTGCTGTACTTCTCTCCTCACCTTCTCAATTTTCCCTCAGGATATTAACGCAGTTTTTTCTTGCTAAGCAGTTTGCTTGTAGGAGTGGATGTAACCAAATTGGGGAGAAGAAAGAACATATGTGTAAAGGGAGAAATAAAATATAAATACTAAGAAAGTAGAAAACTTTGCATTCTGACCAGGAAGGACTCTTTTGCCTATCTCGTCTGACTACTGTGAGTATTTCAAGTGATGCCATAAAATTTCAACCCAAGATTTCCACACGCTCTCCCATCAGATGCACTGGCCAGTAGTTCCACCAGTTCATGCAACTAAATAAAGGTGGGGACCTACAGGAGAAGGTGGACTATCATGTGAGTGGGTAACAGCTCTACCATTCTCCTTCTCTCTCTCAGTAAAAATCTAAAACATGGAGATGGTTTGGATTTCCCTTTTCACTTGTAATCCTGACAAGGTGCTGAGCAGCCTCTGCTGTTTTGGTTTGAGTGCTCAGCATCTTACATGAGTGAGTCTTCAGAGATGCAAGATAGAATGGAGGCAGCAAAAATAGGAATTCAATATAAAAGAGTGAGGGGCCAAGGGGAGAAGACAGGAGGCAATATAGCATAGCAGAAATGTAAATGAACAGCCACAAAAGCAGATTTAGATAGCACACAGCCTCTGAACAAATGCTACTGCTGGAAAATGGAAAATTTCCATTTGCAAAATACAGACATCAAAAAGATCATCTGTGACTCGGGAGCACACTGTTTAAATAGAATCCCCTTCATTTTCTGGCCTCTGCATTTGAATAACTGAATCCACTTGCAAACTGAAATAGCAGTTTGCCTACTGAGTGTTAGGTATAAATGTTCCTCAAAGAGAAGACAAGCTGTTCGATCTCAGTGAGTAACAGCAAGCAAACTTCACAACTTATTTTTCTTCCTATGGGAGGCTTGTTATCAAGCCCCAGCCAGGTCCACTCTTGGGAACCCAAGGAACAAGACATGCCCCACTGCATTTACAAAGGGACTGCCACCACTGGTGTCACTGTTCTGAGGGGAAATTCACAATCCAGGTGATCAGTAATGATCTCTTCAATAGGAAGTTTAGAAATGAAATAAAATAAATGGGAACACATCATCTGTAAACCAGGCAGCCAAGTACATTTGAAGGCAGGCACCAAAGGATATTAACTCAGCAACAACCAAAGCTGTGAATAAGAAACCTGGAGTTAACTGACAGAGGAAAAAACAGGGAAAAAAAAAAAAGAGAGAATCCTTCTCATGGCAGCCTGAAGTACAGAAATGTTTGGATGTGTTTATACCTTTCATAAAATGCAGATTTCTTCATTCAGAAAAGTGAGTTGAAAAAAAAAGAAAAGCAGACACATAGTAGAAAAATGTATTTCAGGGGCTTTTATTTGCTAAAATACAATTCTACTTATACTTTTTTTTTAATAAGCTTTTTACCTATCCTATTAAAACCTTCTAAAGTCATAAGAATCAGGGAACAATTCAAATATTTTCTAGCACCATGCTCAAAAAGCAAGAATATGTATTCTAGAAGCTTTAACTTCTGACAAAATTATGTCAAAAATTGCCTAAGTCAGAACTAAGAAAATACAGATACCATCACCTAAAGCATTATAATAGGCTAAAGGAAAAAAAGAAAAAAGAACAACTATTACCTTACATTTTTTACACAGTCTCTCTACTTTTATTCTCCCTATTTACTCATTAAAGCTATTTCAAAAGAGGCCATAGTGATGGTTGTAGGCTTGTTTACAATGGGTTACAAGAAGAGTACTGATTTTATTTCTAGATTTGTCAGCTCCTTCAGATCAGCTATCTTAAAACTGTGTTGGTGAACACAATGCTGGTGAATTTTACTGTTTAATAGTTCATTTATCAAGCTGATTTACCTAAGGATAGTTATCTGGATTTTAAAGAAGTAACATATCCTGGTGCGACCATCAGTAAAGCATGTGATAACCATGGAGAAGGTGGGGGGAAAGAAACAGAGGTATAAAATACTTAGCTTAACAATGTGACAGTGTCTGGGTTTGAAAGAATCTCTCTGAGTTGGGGGATGTCACCATTTTCAGATGTCTATGTCTCACAAGAGATCAAACACCGCTTAAGGTGGTTTTCCCCACACATGCACAGCTCCCCTGCCTGCATGAAGAAACAGCCAGGTTGCTCTCCAACCTTCAGCAGCACCTATCACAACACCGCAAAATCTAGAATTAGACAGAGCTGCAGATAGCATAAAGTAAATCTGAAAGAGTAAATGTATAAGATTTGGCACAACAGCGAAGGCTTGCCAGTTGGCATCATGTTTTGTTATGTGTCACTTTATCATCTTCTGTTTTAATACTATAGCTCAGGTATTTCCAATGGTCTACTTTTACATAAAGACCCAATCCTAAAGGAAATCTTCAGATAGAAACAGAGTGAAAAATTTTAGGAACAAAAGTGAACAACGGTGAACATTCACTGGTACTAATTGTTTGTGTTTTGTTTGTTTGCGACATAATCCCTTACATGCACAAACAAATGAAACAAGCAGTCAGTTGTACACAGACTGAAATTATGCATTAATGTCTTCTTTCTGCAGATGTTAATGGAGACAACCAAAGTAAATAACATTATCTTAGTGTTTTGTCTGCTTTTGGATTTCAGAACACTTTGCAAGGGTTAATTAATCTTTGTGATATGGAAAAGGATTAAGTAATATAACCAGTCAATGGTAATGCCCCAGAATGGCGGGTTCCTCTTGCCTCACAAATCCTTACTGCATGGTAAAAGCCAAAGCAAATATGACTGAATGGGTAGAAGACTGACACTTTCTTTCAGTTCTGGAGGAGATTCATGGGGAGAGAAAGCAGTGCAATGGCATAGAGATGCAATATGAAGAAACAAGAGAAAGACACAGGACAGCTCTAGCATATCATA
>VYZS01072995.1:26237-38936 GCA_013400695.1 Neodrepanis coruscans
AGGCTTTTTGTTTCATCCTTTTGGGCTTTTTTTTTTTTTTTTTTTTTGTCATGTAATGACAAGGACGTTGCTCATATTCACTGAAATACCTCCAACTATACAAGATGTGATCAGTAACACATTTACAAGTGTTTCACACTGCCCTTATATTGCTATTTTCTATTTTTCAGGGAAATACATTCAACACACATGCACAAAGTAAATCCAAAATGAGCCTTAAATAATCTTGTTCAGGGCAACAAAGAATAATGAGTGTGTCTTCAATGAGGGGCATAATTACAACAAGCTGTCAAAGGAAACTTTAAGAAGGTTTGGGGGCAGGGGGAATTAAAAGCTATTTACCTCTATCAAAGCAGAATGAATAAGGGTAATGAGTAATAACCCTGAGAAAATGACAACAAAGGGGAACAGTCTCAGCACCATGAGTGGGAAATTAATCAAGTCCCTCTTATGCTAACAGGTGTTACACAATAAATTCCCTGTCTTCTACCCTGAAAAAGCATCCTTAATATCAGAAAAGAAAAAGTTCTAAGAAATAAACAAGAAAAATGATACCTTGTCTTTGCAATATGCAGAGACATTTTCTTTGCAAATGTCTCAAAGTACCTTTCAGTTCAATACAGTAAAAGAGAAACCAAAGCTCAGTATCTTACGACATTTGGATTTAAATTAATAGAGAAAATATAAAATCCTAAATTAACCCCTAGGCAAAGGATTCATGACTAGGAGATCCATTTGGGCACTACCAAATAATTTGCAGGAGGCACCATTTAACAGCTAGCGAAGTCCCAGATTGCCTACTGGGAATATGCAAGAGTGGACATCTTGATTACATCTACAACACCTCAGTCCCCTAAGCAAGGGAGTACTTAGTTCAAGTCAGAGCAGCACAATGCAGTTGTGTAAACAGAAGTGTGAAAATCGTAAAATCCTTGGTTCTAAAACGGGATCCAACTGTGCCCTTTTTTCCTGTCCACAAAAAAGTTAATGAAGCAACCCAAGCAATCCACCCTATCCTCCCTCTTGAACAGAAATAGTAGTATTTAACTACCAGCCTCAGTGAAGTGTTGGATGGATTAAATAAATTAACATGGGTAGATTCAATAAGTTCACATCTTTAACACATTCTGAGAAAGAAAAAAGCTCCATAAGAATTAAATATTATTGAAATAGTAAGAAGATTTTTTCAAGGGGAAATTACTACCTTTCTTTATATGATTACTCATTAATGCAGGATAACACAGAAAGTTAGATTTGACAATTCTCAAGGAATGGTTTTCATTCTTGCATGTGCTTTTGATTTGACACTACAAATAAAAATATTATTCAGTGGACCCTGGTCACGTTCCCAAACGAGTCCAGAGAGACACAATTTTAAGACTTTCTGTGCAAATTATCTTCTCTAATGTCCATTCCAGCTTATTTTTATATACTTAAAAGTACTTGAGAAACAGGCATGCACAAAGCATGTTATTGCTGCTCCTTGTAAAACTATTTGAGGACAATTAGTTTAGATGCTTACTTGTTTCAGAGATTGTGAGATATACCTTGCACCTTCAGATTTGTCTAAAAATCTAAACTACTACTTAGTGTGAGCGTAAAAAAAGTTCAGCAAGAAAAACACAAGAGGGACACTTCGGCAAGGTCATTTTGCCCTTTATATCAAAGGGCAAATAATGTAAATATGTCATATTTACAATTGCAATAAATTAAAGTTAAAAAAATCTTAACCAAGAAAAAAAAAATTTAAAAATCACTCCAACCAAAACCAATCAACAAATAAAACCACTCAAAAACTAAACCCCAAACCAAAACCAAAAACACAACACTTTTTTTTTTTCCACTTTTTCCATTTAGGCAATTGCTGTAGTTGTGGTGAGTGATGTAGGTAGCTGAATGCCAGGAGCTAATATAAATGAAGCTGAATAGGAGGGCAGTGTTTGGAAAAGACCCTCTAGAAAGAAATGAGCCATGTAGAAAAAACATGAGAGCCGTTTTGCAGTATACAAGGCACAAAATTGCTTTTCAATTTTGTTTTTCCTTTAGAAGCTATTTGAAAATAAATAATGTTTTTCTAGTAACCATAAATAATTTCTTTAAAAGGAAAATATGGTCCTATCCATATTTTTTATCCATATCCATCCTTTCCATCGAAGTGAAAAGAGAAATAAAAGATCCTACAGGGACCTTCTTCCTCCATCTGCTTTGGAAAGTCTTCCCCTAAAAGATTTCATGGCTTTTTTTATTATGTTGTTTTGCTTCATGTTGAACAAATACAATTAAAGGTAATGGTATATAAATGTGAGAGTCATTAGTCATTAGTGAATGTAGCTACATATTTGGCCCTTAAGAGAAATTTCTCATTAACATATACAATCTTTCTATCATGTATTGTCTTGCTTTGTTTAGAATAAGGGAGGAAAGTTGATACAGTCACACTAAATTTTGAAAAACGAATTTATGTCTGGAAGCACACAAAACCAAACTCTTTTACCCAAACATGCTTAGAATACCTCCAAACTTTCTGTGTATCATTGGCCATGCTGAGTAGACAGGCCTATGATTTCTAATCTAATCAACCTCAGAGTGACTGTGAAACCAACAGCTGTGTCTGAGCAATTGGAAAAATAGAGACAGTACAAAGGGGAAGATCCGTCTCATCAGGGCTTTTCTCTCAAGTGCGTAAACTTAGCTTCAGTAGAAAGTATAAATATTTCATTCACTATTTTGTACTTTATTTCTCCTGGGATTTGTGCTCCAACTACTTTCTTCTAAAGGTGCATTAATGTCTTCTTTTAACAGCATCCCTTCTAAACTTTTCCCCTTTCTTAATGGGCCTGAAGGGAATAAACCCTTAGTAGAAAAATGCATCTGTTGTACATAACATCACAGTATTAGAATATCATAATACCAACTCATTTATTTTCATCTTGTGGAACTATACCTTCCCTTGAGAATGATGCTACAGGGTGTATTTCCTTCCTGATGCTTCCTTTTATGTATTGTATGATGTTAAGGAGAAACACTTGTATTCAGACATCAGAAGCCCAAGGCCCACTTTTTGCCTTGCATTTTGAGGCCACATTACACCAGAAAGATATCTAGGCTAGCTATCAAAGGGCTCCAGAAATTTTGCCTGCACGTTCTTTGCACGTGTCACAGTTCTGGATGTGAACTGACTTAAATTTGCTTTTCTTTTGGGTGACTTCCTTGTGCATCAATTCAAGAAAAATGAGCTTAACATTTCAGTGAGGTCAGCTGTGATCTCTTTGCTTGAACATATACCACAGTAGTCAAGGCCAGCACAAACAATGGTGCCATTTGTCCTCTACTAAGCAAGGCTTTGTCTACACACAGTTATAGCTTCAGTAGTCCTTTGGCTTTGCATTAAATAGGATTCCCTACAAGGAGGGTTCATAGTCTCCATAATTTACAAAATCAAGACCAGGTCACCAAAATAGCCTTGAAATCAAGAAACTAGAGGGACTATAGGTATAAACTGGTAACTACTCTGAGTTAATTTGGCAATTTAGCTTTGATAACATTAGAAAAATTTACAGTTCATCTGAATGAGATGTTACTTCATCTGTAAACTAACTTCACTTTAATCCAGATAAAAGACAGTGTATATCTTTCATGCCATAATCATAAGAGTCTTCCATGACTTAAACAGTTACATGATGTTTCAGTGGGATTTTCAAAAACCTTCTGGACACCCTCACTTGGTGTTATGGGGTGAAATAGGTCCATGTTTTTAGAACATATTTTTCTCAGGGTTATGTTTTGAAAGGTTGCTTCTGGGGGGAGGGGATGGGAATGGGGGTGTTGTTTTTTGGGGGGTTTAGGGAGAGAGGAAGGGGGGTTGCTTCTCAAACCTGTGTTCTGTGTTTTATTAGGAAACAAGGTGGACAGATCTCAGTGCCTTGCAGGCACAGACCTGGCCCAGCAGGGGAGGCACAGGCCAGTCCCCTGGACCCTTGACTGAACCGTCGCAGCTCTGTGAACGCACAGGGCAGCCACAGAGCCACACCACTCGGTCCTGTTTCCCCCGCAGGAGAACAGCTCCCTCATGGAGATAGCATTGGCTTCTGTCCAGAGGGAGCGCTCTGTCCCATCCTGAGGCCAAAGTTCGGGCAGCGGCGGGGTGACAGCGGCAACTGCCTGCGCTGGGCGGCAGCGGCAGTGCTTGCTGCAGGCAGCAGTGGCACTTTCCGTGGCTCCCTCATCAGCCCTGCTGGTGTGGCGGCGGCGCCAAGCCAAGGATGCCTGCCATCCCCTCCACCACTTAGCAGCTGTGCCTGGCCGTTCCACTGGCCCTTGATGCCTGTGTGCTTGGCAACACGTGGCGGTTTCCTGCTGGTCCCTAGTTTGCACAGCTAGTGGAGCAGCACAGGGCTGCAGCTAGGGGCGCCACCTGCAGGCAGCACTGTTGTGCAGAGTGGACCTGGGATGGCAGAGCATGGTGCTGGGAGTGGGGGTGGCCCCAGAGCCCTCAGGGCACCCCACGGTGCTGATGGATGCGGCGGTGGCAGCTCTCCTCTTTGGCAGGCCACAGCCACAAGGCATTTGGGCAGGAAATGCAGCCATATTGCCTTGTGATGAAGTCCTGGGGAAGGGGAGATGCACAGGGCCATTAGCCAATCCAGAGGCAACCTGCACCAAAAGGCGAGATTACGTGAGAACGGGCACCCTATAAAACCTCAAGTACAGAAGTCTTGCCCTCTCTTCGGGCTTGGCTGTCATCGAAGCTGCATCTCAGCACATCTCCTCTGCTCTCTTGGCCTTTTCCCACAGCTTGGGCAGCAGCACAGCTGAACCAACAGCTGAGGCAGCACAGGACTGAGGACCATGCCATTAACCAGCTGTGGTATTCTCTCCCCTGGGGCCCACCAGGATTTCTTTTCACTTTTCTATCTTCCAGAAGCCCCGGAGTTGGGACCAGTGCCATTCCACAGGCCAGCCTCCTTCCTCCCTTTCTCCACCAGCCTAGCAGCCAGCCCAGAGGAGCACAGTTTGTCTGCCTTGTGTTTTATTGTCTTTTTTTTGTTCTTTGTAAAATAAATTCTGTTGGTTGTTGTTGATTCTATTGCAATCTCTCATCATTTATAATGCCCCCTAGTGTCCAAACCAGGACTCTGGGCTACATCCGTGTGGATTTTGGGCAACTGCACTTCTTCAATCACTGGCATCTAATTTGACCAGTTTAACCACTTTTTCACTTATATACCAAAGCCCACCTGCCTTCCCAACACATTCCTAATGAGTATAGTAATGGCACAACCATTTGAAGATCAGTGAAACTCTTTCAATATTTTCTTTGAAAGAGAAGAAGCACAGCACAAAGCATTTCCTAGATTTCCTACCCACAGAAGTAAACTCTGCTGGAGCTACAGCTGCTGCAGGCAACAGTAATGGCAGCCCTCTAAAGAGGGTGCAGTTTTCTCTCTTCTCAGTTTGATGATAAAACAGCCAGGCTTTCTCTAATTGCTGCAATAAGAGGGATACAATATAGTATGTCAGAGAGAATTGCAAGGAGTCACACTTTCATTCATTATATAGCACCAGGTAACATTACACACAGGGGCTGGCAAACTTTAGGACAGAAATACACAAAGTTAAAAACAATATAGTACTATTCCTAGTACTGCCTACTAGGGCAAAAGAGGAAGGACATTTTCCAGAGGTATTTTTGAAGAAACAGTTTGTTGAATTGAATGGAAAAGGGTGTTTAATTCTCGTAACTAACATGATAGTGATCAGGAAGAAATACAGAGCCAATGCTTAATGGTTCAAATAGAGGTGCTGGCAAGGATCTTCCTTTGGAAAGAGACAGATCTGCAGTGGCTTATACTTAATTCTAATCTCTATTGAACTGAAAACCCAAAGTGCTGGAGAGGGAAAATGTACCAGATTTTCCTGTTCCTTCATGATAGCTTTTTTTGCAGGATCCTACACTCTTCCAGGTCTCACCTTAACAGAAAATTAAGATGTCTGGTAAATAGCAAAGGCAGAGGATGTAGGGGTGGGAGAGAGAGCCATTACTTCTGTCACTCAGTCAGAGTGTAGATTATACAGCCTGCACTACACTTGCAATGCGACAGACTTCCTAGAGTACACAAGTGTGTTAATCAACAGTTAAGATCTGTCTAAACATATAACAAGCTTTTTTGAGAACTCATATTATCCAAGAGGGGGGTTAATGAACATTAGCACAAAACAGAACTATGGTTGCAAAATCTTAAAATGACAGGGAGAGGAAAATAACACCAACTTGGAATCATTTAAGGCTTAGCCACTGAATGATGCTGAGAAGGGCACAGTCCCTGTTGACTGAAACTAGAGATGAATTCAAGGCACACAAATTCCAGCTCAATTTCAGACTTGCCATTATTTTTGCAACCTTGCACAAATCAGCAGTCTTCTGTGACTGTACTGCCCTTGCTGTCCTTTTTCCCAGTGCAAATAGTGGAATAGTCTGTTCTGCATAATGCACAGAATCACTGGGGAAGAAATCTGTTCTTCTTATCCCTTTCTGTGACTTTCCTGTTTAACATAAAGCTTTTCCCATTAGCAAGCACTTGACTTCCATCTTCAGCAATGTAAGGTTGTGTAATCTTAAAGTCTGGTCAGTTTGCCCAGTTGTTTTTCGTCTTCCCTGCATAACATCTGTTTTTCAAAGACAACAGATTCTGCACTGCTGTCTTGGGACAACACTGGTACATCTTCCCTGAGGAAGACATTTTGTTGCTATTTTGCCTTGTGAAAACTAACAGTGGTATCTTCTGAGATTCTTGCTAAACCTTCAGGGACATTTTTCCTCTGTAAGGTGTCTGACTAAAGTGTCAGCTGTGTTTTCGCATTGGACAGCCAACAAACACTCTTTCATTGGTGCTTTCTGTATGCTGACCTATATAAAAAACAAGGGACAGTGTGAAAGGCAGAGCATAACAAAACTGTATTATTAACATCAACCCCTGAAATATTTTCATTTTCCTGTATCTCCGAATATGAACAGGATACCTTAGTCAGGGTAGCAACTCTAATTAGCCTACTCTTTTCTGTACCACCAATATATATCCAGCAAAAATATACAGACCTACTGTGCAACTTTGTGGTCTGTTTTACTTCACCCTCAGCTGATAATTCTCATTTATTTCTTAACATCATAATATATATAACACACAAGCTTCTGAGACTTAAGAACATTACTAGGACATAAAAACTGACGTTTTCTGGTTCTTCCTCCATTATAGAGAAATGTTCAATTAGAAATCTCCAAAAGACACCAAATATTTAATGTTTGGCATCTTGGCACTTTCAGAAAATCAACCCATTTTGAATTGCCTCTTGTTAAGCACTGAGGATCAAATTTGAAAGAATGCATCCATTTATGTATCTATCTATGTATCTATGTATCTATGTATCTATGTATCTATGTATCTATCTATCTATCTATCTATCTATCTATCTATCTATCTATCTATCTATCTATCTATCTATCTATCAAATTCCTTTTACATCTATAGTGCTATCCACACTTCTAATAAATCTGAGATGGATCCAAGTCTATATTGATCTTCAGACACTGGTTGTGTATATTAATCTGCGCTTTTCAGAGTGTATTTTACTCATTGACAAGGCAACTGGACCATGGGGTAGGTTGTGCTACAGCCACAACTGTTTCTGCAGAAACTCCCTTTCTGATTGCATTTTAAGTTAGTGTTCCCCAAATCTCCTTCATCAATAAGTGTTACATTTTTTGCCTCAACGGAGGATTATTTGAATCATGTAGAAATTAGCAGGCACTTGTGATGACTGGCTAGAAAGCTTATAAAAGCAATAAGCAGCTGAGTCAGGTAAAAGGTTTGAATATGTGTGTAATATGAGAATATTCACATAAGAACTCTGTTCTAGTAAAATTTGCAATAAACACCACCATGCAGGTTGTACTTCAACTTGTCAGACTGATCAAAACAGAAGATCTGTATGTGAACTGAAAATTAAGAAGGAAAAAATGTTCTCTCAGGTAGTAATATGTAGTTCATCTTTCAAGTGAGGAAATAATGACTCTGCATACATGCCTTTCTGTGGGATGAAGGCCATGGTTTTTGTGGAACACAGGCAAAGGTGGGACTGGAAGTTAGATTTGGTTTCTTACCCCTTAAATTGGCACATAACAACAGGTGACCTAAGGAAACAAAGGCTGAAAACTCTGCAAATATCTCAAGGTACCATAAAAGCTAAAGCTGAAAAGATTGAATCAGTATTGGGTCAGTCAGACTAGCAACACTCTCACTGAAGGCACAATGTCAGCCCAATTTCCTTCTCAGCAGAACTCGGGAATCACCAGGTGGTGATGTCTGCAATGCTTTGATAGGAAGATCATTTCATTATACTGCTAGGGTCAAATTCTCAACTCAGATGTATTAATATAGGGCTACTCCATCGAAAGTAGAAGAGTTATTTCAAATTGTTACATAAAAGAAAAATCACAAATTTTACCTGGATATAAGGAGACCATTATTTTGTTTATTTACATATGTACACATCTATTTTAAGAGGGCAAGTATGACCTCGAATTCAAGAAGACCTCAACAAGCATATATCACATAAAAGAGTTGGCCTTCCCGCATCCACATCTGTCCTCCCATCAGACCCCACCTGATTTCCCAACTCATAAATGTTTCTCTTCAAACCCTCTCCCTCCCATCCCACTTTTAAGCACAGAGTGAGATAGCAGGAGCAGGCACCTGAACTGAAATCCTACAGGCCTACCTCATTACAGGCAAAGTCAGATGCTGAGCATTCAGATCTTGCTAAATTCCTGCTGCTACCTTGCACAGCAGCAAGAAAGTGCAAACCAGCTGACAGTGACTGGCTCCTGCATCATGCATAGATTGCTCAAATCTAAGGGTAGGTATATTGTAGTTTCCATGGAAAAAGGATTCTCCTAACACACTGAGTACTAACACTCAGTACTAAGTACTGAGAACCTGTCTGTCCTTTTGATTTGTATTTACAGACTTTAGCTTCCATTTTGGGGATGTTCCATGAGGTAAATCCCCATCTCCTCATTCCACAGACTAAATCAAAAAATTCAAAGAAACTTGATCAACTATGAACACATAATTTCCATCTTTCTTCCTAGTTAGCTAGTTAAGTAACCAATTCTTAGAAGGAATATTTCATGTTCCTCATGTTGCTCTTATCCCTAAGAAATTTCATAAAAAATACTTTGCTTAGAAATGGTCTTTTAAATTGACAACCAGATTTCATCTTTCCTGAAGAGGAAGATGGTAATCAATTTTATTTTATCACAAATTTCACCCATGCTATATTTCAGTAAAGTCAACCTTGTAACCACTCTCCAAACAATCTCTTAAAAAAACAAACAAACTGTAATTGTCATACCTAAGGATCATACCAAAGCTTTGAAGTGATTTAATAGCAGATGGCCACTAGCCAAAAAAATCATTTGAAACTTCAGAAGCTATAGAAATTCATTGCTTCTTTTAGCTGATTATAAGCTTATAGCTAAGATTATACAAAACAAACTTTAATTACAGCTAAAGAGCAATGAGAGTATAAATTCAAGCTGGGCCTCACAGAAAAAAAATTGAAGTGTCTATAAATAGTATCTCAAAATAATATGCATAAGTTACACTATGTGCTAAAAATAAATGATTCTGCTATTATTCTAGTGAAATATTTTCTTAAATCTCCGAAAGTGTGGTCCAAGGCTCTGGAATTCACCCCCACCAAGTAAAGCCGCTTGGAGAGAGAGTAGATATAGCCCACAACTACATAGTCACCAGAAGAAATCCTACATTTTGCTTGTGGTAAAGGACAAAATAGTTCTCTCTGCTATGTGATAACATATCCTCTGCCCATTTGAATGGCAGTCAGACCACTGTGCGATATCCAGAATACATAATTTCCAAATCAGGCAACAGGTTTAAACTCACCAAAATATTAATAATTGTTTATTCCCAGCAAGTGTAAATAAACACTGCAAGAAGACAGCAAATAGACCAAAAGCATAGAAAAGTAGAAAAATCTTAAGGCCATCATCAGTTACAAAATATTATGAGTTACATTTAACTGGGATAAGTAAGTTAGCCACTACCAAAACTGTATTACTGAAAAATGTCACTACATAGATCCTGTTAACAGCCTGTTCTTTACATGAAGGCATGACTGAGAACTTCTCTCCACCACTCTCCAAGACATCTGGATCAGGTCATGATTGAATGGACCTTGGTCTCTCCTGAAGCACCAGGATGTCTGGGTATGCACATTTCAGAATGTGAAGAGAGCTAATTGATAGAGCAGTAAACAGTAAATATTTTGGAATTGATGGAAATACAGAAATTGACAGTGATCAAGAAGGAAAGATTATTATTTGCCAAGGACCAAAATTCTGATCAGAATATAAGGCCTATTTTGCAAAGTGATTTAGCCAAAATTTGGCCCATATATAATCTGTAAATAGAAATGTTGGGTATAATTTATTTTATATATAATTCTATTAGTGAATTTTATTAATTATCTTTCCTACAATTTAAATGTAAAAAAATTAATTATATTCCATTGCATACCTACCAGCATGGACAGTTGTCCACCTCACAAAATATTATATTTGTCCAAAAAGAGAGAGGAAGAAGATAACAGTTGTACTAGAAAAGATTGACTTCATATGACAGTGCTTTTCATACTTTTACTACTCCGTCCAGGGATTCTGATGACATAATTAAAATTAAACCTAACTTTTTGTCCAAAAACCAGGGACTTTGCTATACTAATTTATTCAGAAAATATCACAGGAATAGGCAGGGAGTTTTAAAAAATATTAAATTCTACTTTCTTTGGGATTTTTAAATCCCTCGTCACATTTCAAGCTATTTGTTACACTTGTAAAGGTGGTTGTACATAACCCCAAGAGTTACTGATGACTAATGAAACATTTAACTTGGAAAACAGAAATATTTTTAGTTCAAGTGTTTGTTCAGATGAGAAATATGGAGTCAGTTGGTAGCAGCTTAAGTAAAACCTCAGAAAATACTTGAGTCCTTCTACCATCTTGGCCATTCAATTTTTAGCCAAGAATTGTGTTGAAGGGCTTCAACCATGGTACAACTAATGGGTGTTACATCTTTTACTCTTAGGCCAGTGTCTCTTCCACTTCAAACATTACAGCAAAGAGAAGCATCTGAACACAGGCAAATTAATAATGTCATTGCCAGATGCAACAGCAATCTACCTTTCTAAAGAGATCCTTGCTCTTACATGCAAGTTAAGTATTCTTTCTCATTTTGTACCAGTAAGTCAGCTGCTACTTGCAGTTTTAATTGTGGTCACCACTGATTGTTTATTAAATTGTCAAAAACATATTTTCCTAAGACTGCCTCTCACAGGAACTGCCTAGGGGAGGAGTTCTCCATAAAAACCATTGAGAACAATTGTTTTTCCCATTTTTCCTCACATCTCCTGCAATGCCTCCAAAAAAAGAAACAACACTTCTGGCTCAAGAAGGCACGTCAGCTACAAGCTCTTGGAGGCTGGAAAAGCAGCAGTGTCTGGCACTGCAAGTTTGCCCTGCTCCATCCTATGTCTTAAGACAACTGTTGTCACTGGTGAAAAAGGGACACTGGATTAGACAGACCTTACATTCCCATGCCACCTGTTGCTATAACCTCAACCAACACCGTTTCTTGGCTTCTTTGCACTACTCCTCTCTTCCTGTGTGTTCACTGTCTTTCCTGCTGGCCAGTAACTTGCTTGTCGCAAGCACGGCCTTTTTTTCTCTTTTCCAGTTCAGATGCAGGCTGGCAAGGGCTTGCTATATACACCAGGGCCCCAGGCTCTGAATTTAAGAAAACAAAACACAAGAGCAGCCTCAGGGTAATTTCTCACCAGTTAAACAAGCAAACTTTGAGGTAATATTTTGAGATAAAGCCACAATCTTCTTTGCAACCCTTAAGATTTTCAAGGGCACTGGGGAGTCCAAACACAAAGAATGACAGGCAAAGCCACCACATCAGCAAGAGTTGTTCCTGTCATTTCATTGGCAGAAACTTCCAATCTTGTCCAGATTACTCAAACTAAACCCACACACCCTCAGCTCTGCCCTTTGAGGAACATTGTGGGAAAATGCCTCAAATGAAAAGAAAAAGTCTGAAGCATAAACTGGCAGATCCATATTACTTATATGAAAGTGAAGGCTAGGAAAAAAAGCTAATGTGCATATTTGGGGACTTATATTAGAGAACATTATTTTAGAAGCTGGTTAAAATTATTACTTTGTCATGACATTGCTAGGGCACAGCAGGCAAAACAAAGGTTACTTTGTCAAACTCTCCTCCATAAAATAAAAATTCCTCATTTTTTTTCTAACTGTCCTATGTCTAATAGAAATTCAGGCAGACAATTTGCTTTTTTTTTTAGGACAGTAAACTATTGTCAGAGACATTGAGAAATACCTTAAACTTCCTGTGGCATCAAATTCTCAGGCCTATTCCCTTTTCTTAGATTTGAAACTACATTGGGCTGATGGCTGTCTAATGTAGCTTTCTTGGTTTGCTGCTTATTTACAGCAAATAGAACTCAAGTGGAAAGTGCTTCTCCTTCTGTACTCTACAATTAAGCCTGATAGATGACTATGGCTTATTAGAAGTAGTTTAAAAACCAAAACCAAACCAA
>VYZS01073000.1:1214-51894 GCA_013400695.1 Neodrepanis coruscans
CAGCACACAGGCAAGTTAACAAACACATACTAAGAACTGGTCTTTTCCCCTGTGATTACACTGTGGAGAGTCCAGGCTATAGGAACAAGCCTTGACAGAAGAGTTCCACAGTGCCTGAACAGCTGGAAATACCTTCCCAACACCAGACCAGCTCCAATGCATTCCCCACATTAGAAGCCCAAACTTAGGTAGGGACAATTTTAGGATCTTATTTATAATCAGGGCACAGATATGTTTCTTTATGTTTTGCTTCAGCAGAATAGTGACAATAGTGACAATATTTAAGATCTTCAAAGAAAGAAATTTCTTCACAAAGCACAAGAAAAAAGCAAACTAATTTTAGGAGCAGGAACACATTCTGGTTTTACAATAATGAAGTCACACAACACCCATTATCCAGGAAAGTGAATTATGTTTCACATTTTCTTCAGCTTTGATTCAAATTGTTCACATCTCCCCAGTTTCAAAAGTCCAGTTCAATCCAGTCCTGAATCTCAGGCAACACAACAGCACTCTTCTGTGATTCTGTGTGGGAAAAACAATTTTTGTCTGTAACAATAAGATTCTTCAGCTTTGATTTGTCTCCACAATAGTAAGAAAATCTTCAAAGGAACATGGTGTGAATTATTACTTTGACAAGGACCTGTGCCTTGTGAGCTGCATGTGGTATACCAAATAAAGCTCCTCTGGGGCTACAGCACACAAACACAACAGAGGCTGCTGGGGTCACCCAAATCCCTTCCTTTGGAAAGAAACAAGAGAGCAGAGGCTCTCCGTGACAACAGTTGTCCCACTTTACCCTTCAGTGACAAAGGGGAATCTCCAAAAAGTCACAGATATCTCCCAGCCATCCCTAGAACATCCCTTATACTCCACCCTCTGAGACACATAGCACATGTGGGAGGATTTGTTTTAAATCTCTGAAGGTTGGCAAGAGCTTTCAACCTCCCCCAGCTGCAGTCATAGATGAATTTAGGAGCCTATCAGAAAAGAGGAAAAAATCGATTTTATTTGCCATCAGCCTGAGACAAGCTCAGAAATGAAAGAGAGGTGAGCGGGAAGAGTTTGTACAAAAACCCTGATGAATTACGAATATACATCATGGGTGGGAGGAGGTTTCTTGCACTGCAAACCCCATGCAGACTCTTTGGGAGGGTCAGTCACCTCTGTAGAGCTGCCTCCATCCCCCTGAGACAGCAACAGAAGCTGCCACACTCAGCTAAACGCCTCTGTGCATTTACTGGTCCTTCGGGAGGAAACAAGCAGTTGCCTCAGGAACACCAAGTGAGTGGAGTGATATGTCAGTGCCTCTCAAAGGAGACCTCTGATCCTTGCCTTGAGACAGCTGCCCTAGGGCAAGACATACAGCTTTGCATAACTGGGTCTAGCTTCCCATGTGACAACGCTGCAGCAATTCAGTTTGCATATAAGGTTTACAACCTTCTCAGAGAGGAGGCTTCACCTTTCACAGGTGGGCTCCTGACACCCCACATCCCCTCCCCAGGAGCTGCTCCCCACCCTGTCTCTCCTTTACCACCCCTGCTTTCTCAATATTTTTTCCTCTCCCTTCTCATAAAACTTACTTATCTAAACTGAGCATTTTTCTTCCCTTAGTCTGGCTCCTATTCTCAGAGGAGCCATTTCCTCCTGTCTATTGTTGGTTGTTATTATTTCTGTTCTGTAAATGCCTCTATCATGATCTTTGCTTCTAAGAAGCGAGAAATCACAAGTTCCTCATGTTTTTCAGGGAACCTATTTAGCAAGAATTTTGCAAAAGAATAGTTTCTTTTCTTGTCCTGGAAGGTTGCAAGCCCCATAGTACAGGGCAGCTTGCTAATTCCATCAGAAAAAAAACACTAAAACTATTAGCATCTTAAAAAACAAACAAGAAACGAACCCCCAAATTCCCAAACATCCTTTCCTGAGGTTGGAGAAAAGCTCCTGCCTGACCAGCCTGCTGAGTTAAGAAATGCATCACATCCCATGGGCTGGAACACTAATTAATTTTGCAACTAATGAGCTGGTGATAACACTGGAGATTTGAAGGAAGGCAAAGCTTTGATACACTGTGTCACCTTCCCCAGTGGGCAGACAGGATATCCCCAAGGCCACATGCTCTTGTTTTGGTGTGCTAATAGTTGAGGAAGTGTTTCACACCAAGATGAGTCTTTCCAAAGAATCACCTCTCTGCAGAGACTTCTCCAGGGTCAGGGATCAGGAAGGGCTGACAGTTCCCTACAGGATGAGGAGTCAAGGATAGCTCAGCCAGCAAGGCAGAGCTGGCCAGCCAGGCCCCATCCCACAGGACATAAGCAAGACCAGCAGTCAAGTCAGAGAATGGCAGCCAGGGCTGACCTAGAGGCCAGATTATTTGCAGTGATATGGCAGGTCAAGGCAGGAACTCAGAGTGCAGGTCAGTCAGCTCCAGTGACAGTAACCACAGCCAGACAGAGTCCAGTGGGCACTAGGAGGTCTGACATCAAACTGAGAAATCAGTCCATGGGTCAGGGTCCCCGTCTGAGCCCATGGCCTGGCACAGGCACATCTGTATGGAGTACAAAACAGGTACACCTACACCACAGTTCAAGGAGCAATGGAAAGTCATGGACCGAGGTTAAATGGAGGCCTTGAGCCCATGAACTGGGTGGAGATCCCAGGATAAACTCGTCGGGGTAATTACATTCAAGGCCCTGACACTTCATCTCCACAGCACAGGCCAGTATCATGGCCAGCCACCAAGAGGGATGCCCACAGATCCCATGCTACTTAAGTACAAACGTCCACACCAGGTAGTCCAGCTGGATTTTGCCACTGTCCCCTTTAGGTACAAACTCCACAGTCTTCACAACAGGCATAAAGGCTCCTTGTCCCCCCTGTAAGAAATAAGAGGGATGATATTCTATATTACAGAGCAGCTTGTATCTCAGGCATTGAAAGGTAAAGCAATAACAACCGGGATCTGCTTTTCCTCACCACATGCTGATGTGCCTTGGGGCAGGGAAAACCAGCTGCAGGAGCAGTAGGGCACCTCCCAGAGCACCAGCACAGCAGCTTGGAGGCAAAGACAAACAAAGATACAGGAAGTAATTATACCTTTGGATAACAGAGTTGCAGAGCTGAGTAAGCAATTGGTTATTTAAGTTTGTCGCCAAGTGTGGGGCTTTCATTAGGGACAAACAACCTAAACCAAACAACACAACACTGGCAGTTGTTCACATCAGCAAGAGAAGTCAAATAACCTCCTCCCATGGATACTGTAAAAGCAGAACAGGTGGGATAAGAGCGACAGTAGCATTAGAGAGGCTGAAAATTGGCCAAGGCACCCTCCTAATTCAGGAGGAGAAGTTCAGTGTTGCAGGAGCATCATGGAATGTTCCTTTCTGTGTGACATTTAGCTCAACCTTCAGACTCCAGACAAGAATGTACTCTGCAATAGCTGGTTATGTCCAATAATCAAAACCAGCAAAAGCTTTCCATTCTGTTGCTGAGCTTTATCCCTGCCATGGTACTCTCTGACCCTGGGTCAGAACATACAAGCTTATAATCAGAAGGATTTAATGAGAAGCATGCAACAGCCAGAGATCCTGCTGGCAGGGGAGGAGGGGAACAGAGAGAAAGAGAGGAAAAGTATATCAAACAGCTTATAGAGAAAGAAGCATATGCACTTCCCAGCAGAGGATACAGTCTTTTAAGCCATCCCACTTGGGGGAGCTTCCCCTAACTCTGACACTTCCTTGAAGGCAAAAGATAAACAAATCATGGGGCCAGTATAAGGGCTGTGCAGCTGCACAAGTCTCTTAGAAGGTCCCTTTTGTATTGCCCTGGTTTGTTCTTCAAGCTCAGAGGGAAGGTTAAGTTGAAGTCGCCTGCTCTCTGATTCCCTGTGTATGCAGATCTGGCAGCAAAAGCATACTTGAGCCATTGCAGAGGGACACACATGTTCTGCCAGGTACAAGACTTATGAGGTTAGTCATTTTGAAGTGAAAAATAAAGGAAGAAGTCCTGCAGTTTTGCTTTCAGAAAAACAGCTCTGGGAATATATATTTCTCTGACACAAGTTCCATGTAGACATGACATTAAACAGTCCTCAAAAGTCCCTCTGAGGAGTTGTCAGATCTGCTGATACCAATATGTGAAAAGTAGAGAGCCTGGCTTCCCATTCTGAAAGAACCAAGAGCCAGCATAGCTTCTTTGGATTGGTTGTGCTCAAGAGCAAACGGGGCAATGAAACATGCCCACATCTTGCAGCACAGTTTCTTTTTCATCACCAGTTCCTATCCCAGTCCAGTCCAGAGGGATTGTTGTAGAATAGCAGTGTTTACATTAAAGAGTGTCTAGCACCTTTAAAATGACTCTTTTTATATTTCTAGATGTTAAGAAGTTGGAAGGAACATTCGTATTGATCTTCTGCATAAAAATGTTCTTGGATTTCATCTGATGTCCCAAATTTCTTCTGGCTACAATAGCAAGATATGGTTTCTTCAAAAGCTTCAAGTGACAGAACCACCACTGTATCCCTCGCTAATTGGTGCCAAAAGTTATTCAACTATTGCCTTTTAGTCACTGTTAAAACCATGTACCTTATTTTTCTAGCTTACTTTTGTCCAACTTTAATTTCTAGCTGCTGGCTCACATTATGCTTTCAGCTGTTTTTCATCCTCCCACAGGCATCACTTTACCCAGTGAAATTCACCTCTCTATTTAGGCTGATACAGCAAACGACACTCAAGAGTTTTGGCCAGGAAGGAAAGTATCCCAAATCCTCTGCTTGTGTAAGTGTACCACTGAATTCAGACAACCAACTCTAAAAGTAATATCTGCTTTGTAATTAAGACTTGCTTAGAGCAATAAAGCCTCAGCTCAGGACAAGCAACATCCCCCTAGCACCCTGTTTCTGAAACGGTGGCCTGAAGCAGCCAGTCAGTGAGGCTGGTAGCAGTTGACTACCTTTAGCATTGCTGTTGACTTATTGCCATCATTAAGCAAAGTTAGGAATATAAGGGAGTGCAATCAAAGACAGCAAGTGCCATCAAAGTTGCAGAGAAAGTTTTTTAACCCTTCCCCAAGGGGAGACATATGTGGGCAGGAGTGAGGACAGGTATCCACAGCAGCTCTGCACGACTTGGCTGTGCTAACATCCATGATCCTGACTCTGCTGCGTAGTGCTGTGCTTGAGAAACAATGGCAGATTTACCCCTTACCTAAGAATCTGAGCCACGCTTGAGCAGTGGCTGACTTCTCCAGCTGGAAGGTCTCTTGTCCCATGACACAGGTTTTCTAGAGGCTGGTGCAGGGCTCAACAGAGCCAGTTGGGACCAAACTGTAAACAGAGAACTTTGAGAATTTTAGTTATAGTCCCATGGGCCTGGCAAAAAGGAGAATCCAGCTCTCTCTGTGAGCTGTGGTACCGCTGTCCATCTCCAGGACAGCAACGCCAGTCTCAATCACAGCAGGAAAACATATTTATAACAGCAACACCATGAACAGTCTGTACCCCCACACAGTAATAACATGATGGAGGAAGCAGCTGGTGCAGCCAAGCAGCATCAGTTGGCATTATCTTAACACTCTGTGTTAGAGCTGCTTTCTGTACAGTTCAGTCATTCCTTCCATGAGGGCATGAGAACACATAACTGGCCAGGACCTGCCCAGAAGGTCCCTTCGGCTCCTCACCAATTCTACAAAGTAGAAGCTTTGCAGCAGACCCTTGGACACCACCAATGGTTTGCTTTAGTCTTAGAAAAATAGCTTCCAAGCTTTGCTCTCTCAGTGACAGCCTCAACACAAGCCATGTGGGCAAGATGAGGCTCAGCAAAAGGGGCACCTAAGTGTTGAGATTAGGAATTTCCACACTCCAGGCCAGTGGAGAAATAAAAAGCAAAGGGGAACCAGCCCACTACATTTAACTGTGTTGTTAGATAGAACAAATCTATTTTCCTTCTGTCTGTTGTCGAGATCTGGAGGGTGTTTTTCCATAAGAAAAGTGACAGTGGGATACATATGTGAGATACAGGGAGCAGGTCACTCTCCTTTGCTGTATCAATTAGTCTCTCCCAAATGACACTGCCTCTTTTTAATTCCAGGTACTTCTCAGTGTAGGAGAAGTTCCAGACAGGACTGAAGCTTGGACAGCTGGAACTCACCCTTGCAGCCGAGAGCCAGGACAAAGCCAGTCCTCCAGGTAGACTGTGCGTCACAGCCTAGGAAAATTCCTGCTTTCTCTGGTGCCTGAGGCATGTGCACACACACGTCCCAGATCCATCTGCAAAGCAAGCCTGCTTTAGTTTGGGCTTGAAATTAGTACGCACAGAAAAAAGGCTGAAACTTGACTCCAGACATCCACTATTGATTTGGCCCAAGTATTCCCCTTTCCAAGTCTCAAGACTTTTTCTCCCCCCTCACCCACATACAGCCCCCTCAGTCATGGGATCACCAAGTGTTATTCACCAACTAATCTAAATAAGCACCCCGCACTTCCCAGCCTACCAGGACTGAAAACCTGTCTGACAGCCCAAGTTCCTGCAAGAAGCATGATGAGGTGTTAAGAAAATAATTGTGCTTACATATTCTTTGGGCTGAAACAGCTGCTTTTGTAGCTGGATGGGTTTTTGGCATGCACTTAGCTTTCCCTACAAGTCATCTCTACAAGACACTCCATTTACTTCCTGTTTCCTAGCAAGTCCCTGCAGGAGAGCAAAGAAACTGGGATTAAACATATACAACAGAGCCCAGCCAAGACACACAATCTGAATTCCCAGACAAAGTACAAGACAAATATAAGCATCACAGAGGAACAAACATAATATGGGCTTAAGTCTTGCATGAGCCCTCTGTAAATGTGATCTAACAGCAGGCTGCACCTTCCAGCCTGGCAAATTCCATAAATCCAAGGTCTGTAACACATCAGATCTCAGAAAATAGAGACAGGAAGCATCAGGAATTTAGAGAGTCTTTAGGGATCCAACGTCACCTTGAATGACACAGAACCACTCACTCAAATGGTGGTTGGTGCACGGATGTAAAATGAATGGGTTCTCTGAGTGCCATCCCAGATCTGCACTACTGGAGCTACAGGGCTCCCCACTTTTGGTTGGGAAGGGACAAAATTAGGAAAAAACCTGTCTGACTTGTCCTCTCCCTATATGTCTGAGACAGGCATCCAGTGACCCCTAACACTGTGAGAGCAGCCAGTGTCTGAGTGACACTCTCAGGGTACCTCCAGCTGTGCTACCTGCCACAGGTGAGCCAATAGCAGATTAAAGAAGGAATAAAAGACTGAAGCAACACTGCCCAGCTGGCCAGACAGCCAATCTTCTATTCTTAGTTTTCCCAAAATAGTTCTCTGAGGTCCTAGACCAATAATCCAAACACTGAATTGGCACTGTAAGATTAACAAATCTAAAGGCTGCCTTCTGTCCATGAAGGAATTAACAATAATATCTACTAGTAAAACACTCAGTGAGAAAACCTCAAGTAGAACATGGTCTTGATAGATTGTTCCTCTGCTCAGGAGGAGCCTGAGACTTCAGTTTCTGAGCAGACACACCATGTCCCACTCACCAGAAGGGAAATCCCCCTGAATCCAACTCCATTGTCAGCCCAGCAGGAAGCATAAATCTCACAGGAAAGGCTATTCTAGTGATGCTTCCAGGACGATTTTGCAGATCAGAGACACTTTTTGGATCAAAGCCAAGGCAGAGCTGGTCAGCACCTTCAAGGTGGTGGCTAAGTGGAAAAATATCCACAATGGTAGAAAAAAAACAGACAGAAGACACTTTTTCTGAAGTTTTAATTATTCTTGAAAGCAATGGGAAGTTTTTCTCTCTCCCTAAAATGTTGCACTTCTTCCAGTAGTGTGGAAAAAGAACCCTCTCCCCATCATATAGGGATATTTCCCTACTAACGAAGTGAAAGAGTTCACAAGAAATGAAAAAGGAAAAAAATATTCTGTCCCCAGAGTCATGATTTGTAATGAATATTTTCAGTATTTGAAATGAATAGGGAATGTCAAAGCAACCAATTCCACTTCATACAGTTGACACTTCTTCAGGAAACAACCACGAGTGCCACAAGGACATTTTCTGTCAGGGGGCAGTGAGCTGCAGACAGCAGCTCAACCAACTCTATTCAAGTGCTTTGCTGAGCTGGTGCCTAAGCGAGGAAATGCTAAGGGAAGCCTGGAGCCAGAGCATTTCCCATGAGACAGTGAATCAAGACCTTCTTCCCTCCTGTGAGTCAGTGTCACAGGAGGCAAATTGCAGACAACTTCTGGCTGGCTGAAGCTGCAGCTATGGTACTGTGAGCAGCCTGGCTTCTCCGGATGTGTGCATGGAGACAGAAGGGAAACAGGACAGGAGACCTGCTGGGAAGGCCCCATGTTGCAGCTGCTTCTGTTTCAAAGGCTGGCCAGCATCAGTCATGCTGAGGAGATATCAAAGGGGTAGCAGGCACCTCTGGCCTGTGCTTCATGCACAAAAGTAGAAAAGAACAAGAAAGAACAAATCAAAAGACTCAGAGCAAAGAACGAGCTAAGGGTTGGGAAGAGAAACACATTCTGGGTCACAAAGAATGAGCAAAGCACACAAAAACATGCCATTACCTCCTGCAGAAAAGACAGCAGGATCATCTCATTTCATGCAATGCACAGATCCCTTGAGATAATGCAGCTTTTCTGCCACTCCATCCCATTTCAGAGGCTTTCATTCGTGGCTGTGGCTCTCCTTAGCCTCCTGGCTGATTCTCTCCACCCAGGTCTCCTCTGTCCATGAGCAGAGGAGAGACACTACTGAAGAGCAAAGCAGCTCATGTCTTTCTGAGAAGCCTACATTCCTCTCTAGTCAGAGAAACACCCCAAACCAACAAGAAATGGTGATTTCATGAAAGAAAACAAAAGCAAGAAAAGAGAAAAAGGAAGACGGTTTATAAAGCCAGCCAAATATTAGAAAGTAAAGTTATTGCATTCACATATAACACAAAGCCTCTGGTTCAGTGTGACCACATCAGAGCCTGTGGGGATTACTAACAGCCTCTGCATGGGTTTTCTGCCCACACCCATTCAGCAAAGGGTACCCACAGCTAAAAGAACATGTGTCTCCCTCTTGCTTACTTATTTGGAGATCCTGTTTGGAAACTCAAACTCAGAATACTAAGAGCAGCTATTTCCAAATACTTCTTAGGTGGTTATTCACACACATGTAATATTCCATAAGCATTTGTCATTGCTGATTATCTTAGCAAGCACTGTTTGCAAAGCAGAGGTGAAGGAATGGTGCAAGGACAAGCTGTTTACATCCCATCTTAAAACGGGCCCCACTGTAGTGTAGCATGGCTGAAGCACAGAGACAGCCTTTTCCTAAATGGTTCCTGGGACAGATATCGCAAGCTCCCCAGCCAATCCACCTATTGCTTCCTAATCCTTAACTACTTAACAAAACCTTCCCCCTCCAAAATTCCATGTTATATCAGCCTGATTGAAAGCAGGGAAATGTGATGAAACATCAGAAAGAAACAAATGCGTGCAAGCAAACCCTTCAACTTCAGTCTACCTCATGCAGTCAGTCTGAAGAACAGGATGTGAAGCCACAGCTCTGGTGAGAACTGCAGGAATCTGGCAAACACCTTAAGAGCTGCTTCAGGTACTGTGCTGAGGAGGTGCTGCAATCTCCACCTCAGGATGGAGAGAGCACAAACTGAATTTAAAAAAAAAATCCATGGAAAATAAAACCATGAAGGACTGTAAGTTAAGTTTTCATCAATTCCCACTGCAGGGCCAGCTTCTGTGAAAAGCCCTCATAAACACCCTCGAGACATTCCTTGTTTTCCTCTTTCCCTTCAGGAGATCCCCTCCAGCTGTGAGCTATCCACCTGCTCGTGTGCTTTCACACAGACAGTTTCATCAGCGGCAAACACTGCTGAATGGCTTGTGCTCAAAAGTGTGGTCTCCATTCAGTCATCAGGGAGACTCCTGCAAATTGCAGAAATTCAGGAATCCCAGGAAGAAGAGGCACCAGGATTGATTAAATCAGTAGCTCAATCTAACAGCTGTCAGAAAGGCCAGTCTCAATTCCACTGTTACTCTGTACACCAATGTTTCCGGCACTGGAGATGCCTCCATGAGCCAGCTCAGTTCACTGAACTGACAGAAAACTAACGATACAGAAACCCACAGCAGCAATGATGGGCTCAGCCACCTTCCTTGGCTGTATCCACCCCGTGCACAGGAGACTATTGCAGTGATCATGCCCAAACCAGGTATTTTCATCTGAAGGAGGTAAATTTTTGCATATTTAACTGATTTCTCTGAACCCATGTGCCACTTTTCCCAATTTTCCCTTTATCCATCTTAACATCTACTGTGATTTAGAACAATCTCTTTGTGCATGCCTAACACAAGAGGCTCCCATCTCTGATGGGAGGACTTTGCACATCAGAACAGCAGCAGCAAAGCGCTGCCCTCCACTGAAAAGCCCCATCTCTGTGCGAGAGTGGTCACTCCTACCTCACTGCTGGATGAAGACCTTTTCCTCCTCTCACATGAAATAAGCAACAGGATCTGTGAGAGTTACTCCCCCTGCAAGGCAAAGCAGCAGCAGGTAAGGCCGGCGGACACTCCTTACAAGGAAGTGTAACATTCCCTCATTCACAAGCTGGGAAAAACTGTAGCCACCCTAAAGGGTGGGGGAGAGATAGTATTGTGAGGCAGCACAAGGAGATAACAGAGAAAACCAAGAAATATTGGATTCATTGTATCATTCAGGCTTGAGTTCCTAGAAAAGATTTTTTTTTTCCTCTGGTCTGCAGCAGCATGAAACATCCTTCAGATGACAGCAGAATTTCCAAAACCCTACAGTGCCATTCATGGTGCTTGGAGAGACTTGGCAGAACAAGTCTTGGCTGTTTCCAGCCAGTCATCTCTCACCCCTCGGCTGCTGCACTGACTGTCCCATCTGACCAAAAGACAGCTGAACAACTCATTTGGTTTTTCAGAAAATGGTAGACTCACAGAAGAACCTTATGAAGCTATGAAAATTCACAGGTTTACAAATCCTCAACTCTTTTGAAGCAGCCATTTTAAACTAGACAATGGTTTCAGTTGATGAGATTACTTGGAGATAATATACTGCCAGGAAGCCCAGGATATCACTTTACCAAGGCTGGACCAGCTCTAGTTTTTATCAGCTCCACGCAACTGGGGAAAGGAATTATTAGCTCCCTTCTAGCCTTATTGAGGAGTCTTCAAAGCCAGCTTTCACTGCTGAATCTGGCAGATCCTCCAGAAAGAGGCAAAGATTTGTCCGTCCCATGGTTACACCGGTTCATACCTCTCATAGCTGATGACTCTGTAGATCACGTTCACGTTCGGTATAGAGCAAGGCAGTTTGTCACAGTCCCATTCCAAGCAGACTGGAGATAATGGATTCAGAGGACCTATCCAGGTATCCTGTGCAGTAACTGGGTATCCCAGGATTTTTTGTATCCAGGCTCCCCAGGACTGAGCATGCACCCTAACAGTAACAACCCCACACTGCTCACTCAGAACTCTGTCTGCTCTGTGGGGAACTTTTCTAACAAGATCTGCACTTCTGCTGCAACTTGGAGTGAAGAACTAATTAGTTCTAATTTTCTAGCTAATGCTTATTTCCACAAATCAAAACCAAAACAACAAACTGGAAGTTAATGTCTTTGAGTTCTCTTCCACTTTGCCAAATCTCAGTGAAATCCACACATGGGCAGCAATGACACAGGATGTACTTTTTCACAAACTAGATTCAAAAGGACAGTGGGGGGGGGGGGGTTTTTACTGACACACCTGCAAACACAACTGAAAGAAGTGACAGAAAGCTACACCAGACATCAATCCCTGCTCTCCCCGGCCCTCCAAAAAATTTACACTGAGAGAAGTCACATCCCTTGGCTTCCAAACCAGTATTGATCCATTAAGCTCAAGTGTCTCATGCCTGTGGATGAAAAACATTTCACACTTCTGGGTAAAAACAAGGACACTGCTAAGTCTTCCTTACAGTTTCAAGATAAAATAAGAAGGGCAGCCCACTGTCCTTGTCACAGCTATCAGTCACCACAGTATTACATCAGCCACAATGCTACAATTCCAGTGACAGGCTAGCATGAAAGTTAAATAATGACCCTGAATCAAACCCGAGATACTCTCAAAAGATAACCTGGAGGAAAAAAAAGTATGGAAAAAAAGTGCTCTACTCCTTTCTGTAGTTATTTTTAATCTAGGGTGGACTGTGTCGTCCTGGAACTGAGTCAAATGAAAAGGAGACATTCAAAGCACTTTACTCTCCCTCTGCTGCCCCTCTGCTCTGTGTCAGTCATCACTTCTGGGTTTGTAAATGCTTGGTGGGATTTGCACAGGGCCAGGCAAACCAGGCTCCTCCATTTACTGCTATACAACAAATATATTCCAGTAACTGGCTGTTCTCCTGCCAATGCCTTCTGTTTTCCAACTCATTTAATTTTCTTTAGTGACTTTCTTTCAGACAAGTGGATAACCAGAGACTTGGGTCGACTCCATACGTGGATCCTACCTCTCAGCAGTGCCAGTTAATTCTTTGCAGAAGTCCTGCTCGTGTAGGAAGCAGGTACAAAATCTCTCCTACCCACACCGGACCCAGTTTATTTGCTCCTGTTTCCACTTCCTTTTCACCATTAGTCAGCCCACAAAGCACTGACTGCTCCTCAGCCTGAGGCTCTCTCCAGCTGCCTCCCGCCTTTCCTGTCAGGCTCTCCCAAGCTGATAGCCAAGGAAACCTGTCCGCACCTATGCAGGCTGGGGCTGTGTCTTTGTTTTGGGCAGTGACGTATGCTCGGGGTGGAGGCCACCATTGTTTTAGCTCCCTGATTCCACAAAGGAGTGTTAATAATTTCTTACAACTGCAGTAAATGAAGAGTGGCAGCTACACACGACCTGTAACATTATATATCATTGTTTTGACTCTCAGCTGCCAAAAAGAGGGTTTCTTCCTTCTGCCATGGGAAGGTGCCTGGGCTGCAGTGTCACCTCAGCAGAAGAAAGTAATTTTAATGGGATTTCTCTCAAACATGAGGACCATATTGGTGCACAGAGAGGGTCACCCTGCCCTGAGCCAGGCCTAAGGAATCCTGAGTCCATTTGGATCTGAAATCAGAGCCAGGCTCCTTCTCTCGCATACCATCATGTCTCCTCTCATAAAGAAGGGATGCAGTGGATAATGCAGCTGACATCTGTGACATTCAAAGCAGTTTGACAGCACTAATGGAAAAATACAACTGTGTTGTGGAAAGCAGATGTGATTTGACAAAAATGAAGTACCTCTCACTGAGCCCATGAAAGATATTTCTTGCAGAGAAGTTGCATAAGAGTCAGTCTGAAATTGTCTAATTTGTCTCAAGAGGTACCCAGCTCTTAAGGTCTCTGACTTGAAGAGTGCAATCACACACCAACCTTTGGCTTCTTTGAGCATCATATAAAGAACAGAAAACAGTAGGAAACATCCGCCATCGCCCTTCCCTGCCTTGTGTAGCATGGAGTCTACGTACAAGAACTAAAACATTACAGCCAGAAGCCTTATTTTGTGAAAATAATCTCATTTTTCATATTCAGTGCAATATTAAACCCATTCTCCCAAAACTCATCTGTGCCAAGGCTTATGAACTTAGACTGAAATTATCACCAACAGAAAAGTTTCACTGCCCCGGCAAAAAAATGAGAAGCAGTGGAAAACACAAACAAAATGAGACAAGTGGTGAAAAGTAAAAGGAGGTGGTTTAGACACAACCCATCTTGATATGCAGTGTTTCAGTAACCAGGGTGAGAAAATGGGTTTTCATTTTAAGCAAGGGTGGGCCAGACCCTTTGCTGGGATAAATCAGTGCTGCCCTGCTGAAATCAATGGATTGTTGCTCACTCACAGCAACTCAGGGTCTGCCACGTGGTTTTATCCTGACAGTATCATACTAATGTAATTCTAAACTAAAATCATGCAGAGATGCTCTTTTGATACAAGGTTGTTAAATACTAAACATACCACACTGAACTGAACTAAAATGAATAAGAGAGAATAAAGGAAATGCCTCTGTATAGCAATGTGGACTTGGAGGCTAGAAAGAATTACAGGACAATTTGATGAAATCCCTTGAAGCATTCTCACTTACTAGTTAGTCTCTTCATTCTGGAAGGTCAAGGTTTAACACATTTCCTCATGCTCAGTAAGAGCTCACTGTAATTCCTGCAGCCAAAAGCACCAAGGATGCAAAGCACAGCTACACAAACTGGCTTTGATGATGACCCTCTCATCAGCCCCCAACAGCACAGATGGCCAAGAGGGGCCTGCTGGCCTTGAAGCTGGTGAGTCCTCCACAGCTCTGCACTGCCAACTCAACTGCTGCAACCAACTGGGAGAAACAAAAGGATCTTCTTTGGCTGCAGACATATAAACAGCACCCTGGGAACAGGGAGCATCACAGCAAGCAGGCAAAGAGACATTGCAACCACTTGTGCAACTTCAACCCTCTTAGTCACACAGTGGATGTGAGCAGGAGTATTGCAGCCATGCACCAAGTAGGGAGGTGAAGGATTTCTCCCAAAGCACCCTTGGGCACCTTGTTCCCAGTTGCTGCTCTCCCTCCCAGATCCATCCTCCCTGCAGTGACTTAGTGATCCACCTTGCCCTGTCTGGCCAAACCCCAATTCCCCCTGATCCCAAGCAACCAGGCCTCTCAGCCTCTTTCAGGATCAGCCAGGATGATGTTAATTCCCTGCTGAGGTGGGTGGCAGTTTTTATCATGTTTCAGGCCTGAGAAATCTCACCAGTGCACTGAGAACCGCAGGGCTCCTTCCTAATTACACACCAGAGCACTGCATGATTCATGTCAGCAGCTCCTCAACCCCCTCACCTTGATACTCACTCGTGTGACACAACAAATCCGAGTGGAAGTGATTAGCAGGTTGCAACCACAGCCTCCTGCTCCCCAGCACCATTAACAAACAGGGCGCCAGGAACACGCCGGTGGCCGCAGTCGGAGCCGGTTGATTCACGCTGCTCCTCAGCATTGCAACATCGGAAGTTGCACTTTAAAACCCATTGCCTGGGTTGCTCTTGGATTTCCCAATGAGAGAGCTGGAGGAGGATGGAGAACCCAGGCTAAGAACATTAAATATGCATTTTTAAATTCCCAGGGGAGGTTCGAAAATTAGAACTTGCTCTGGGGCCTCTTCTGTTTTTGTTTTTTCCTTCTCTCCTCTTTCCTTTTGGTCTGATTAACTTTGGTGACTGGCTTGCACAATTTTATCAGGTTGGGTCTGATAAATCATTCATTTTCAGCAAGCAACAGTGAGAGATTGCAGGCCAGGCAGGGTCTGTGTTGCAGTAACCAAAAACAGCAAAAAAAACACCCCCACCAAGAGAGAGGGAATGGGGGCAGGGAAAAAAGAGACAGTGGGCCAAGAGCACTCATGGACAGCTTTCCGATGTCTGGTCTCAGACAACTAGCAGCACATTTATTTGTAAGACTGCCAGACCTCCTAGGAAACTAAAAGGCTGCAGTTATTTATAAAGCTAGATGTAGCTATTCTGCCTGTATGCAAGACTAGCTCATTATATTTATAGGTACCTGTCCCATTCACCTACTTCTGGGCCCTCATTCCCATAAATCCATGAAGCTGGCAGGATCTGCCTTCAAGATACCAAGGTACCTCCTTTCCAAGCAGGGCCATTTGGAAGTGTCTGTCACCACTGCAGGGCTCAGCAGCATCTACATGTAAATATACACCTGAAAGCCCCACAATTCTGTCAACATACAGGAAGACAGATTCAAGAATTTGTCTCCCACGTGGAGAGCACCAGATTTTGCATTTCATTTGTAAAAAGCTCCCAGTAAATCTTAAACCACAAAAGTTTGATTTAATGATGGTTTAAAACTGTCAGCTGGCTTCAGTAGGGAAGATATACAAGTCAGTCGCATCAATTCTGGAAGCCTGGAATCCAAGTCCCCCTTAACAAAAATAAAATCAGCCCTCCTAGATTTTATGCCTGAGCCTCAAACAATCTCTGTATAAATCAAACTCAGAGCTCATCTGGTCAGGCATGAAGAGCTTTGCAAACACAGCCCTTTAGTGAAGTTGGGGCTGTGGGCAAGCAAAGGCAGCTCCCTACAAATTGCACTGGAGACAGGAAAAGCAAGAGATTTATCCTTTCCAGTTTGTGGATGTTCACACACAAACACAAGAGAACTTTTCTGTTTTGAAGGTGAAAGACTTATTTCTCAACAAAAAAACCAAATAGTAAAAATGGCATGTACAGCTGTATTTTACATCTCACTCTTGAGACCAACTGGGCTCACTCCTGCCAACCAGAAGCCTTGCCCAAATGTAGATTCAGAAACTGAGGCAAACTACTGCTTCCAGTTGCCCATATGTTCACAAACTTTCAGGCAGAACCATATTCTACTGGTCCCAATCCCAGCTTTCTTAGATACTTCAATTCGTGCCATCATTTTGGGCTAGAAATTACTAAATCAGATATAAAACCCTATGCAATCATCCAGGTCTGGCTCACTCAAGCAGCCACAGTACCACGGCGAGAAGCATTTTGGCTCCCTGCAAGTTGCAACAGTGGACAGGTCATGAGAGGAGTCTCAAAGAGCCCCCTCAGAGGAAAAAACTTTCACAATCCAAGAGCAGATACCATTTTCCCTGCTTAATCTCTTGGAAGTATTCCCTCTCACTCAGTCATAAATTAAAAGTAAGCCAGAGAAAAAATATTTCCCCTTGTGCAATATATTTCAGGGATTGATTAGTTAACATTTAATGTGGCATAAATTCAAATCCCAAAAAAAAGCACCAAAAAGCCAAGAAAAAAAGGAAAAAGAAAGGTGCTCCCATAGCTTAGAGCATACACAATCCCACACATCTATCCAAGAAAAGCCAACAGTTCAAAGCTGAGAGGGAAAGAGGCCGAGATCTGTGAGGCTGGACCTGGGGATAGGAATTTTCACAGATTAGTTTGAGTGTATGATCCAAGGCTGTACTGGAGTGAGCAGGTGTCTCTCTATACAAGAGGTAGCCACAAAAATTTTAACAAAAGTTTACATTTATCTATTAAAAGTCATCATTACATAATTTACTAATAATCATCTCAAAAGATTCCCAACCAGTTCTACTAGGAACCTAAACAATAGAGCTTTGGGTTAAGGGTGTGAGAGATATGAAGCAAAGCTGACTCAACTGCTTCAGTGGTTAAGCTGAGTAAAACACAATAAATACAGAACAAACCTGATTTTTCCCTTGCTGCTGCACACAATATTTGCAAGCAATTACACTGGCTGAAGTAGTTTAATACGCAGGAGAGTATCAAGATGCTTTGTGCATTATTTACACATCTAGTTATGAATGTTCAGGCCATAAACTGAAAAGGAAACTGGATTTTTAAAACAATTTTGTGCCTTAAGATGCTCATTTCAGGGACAAATGGAAACAAACAAGTACATTGAGGCTTTTTTCTCTGTGGACTTCCATCTCAGATGGTCATTTTTTCCTCTGCTAGGATTAAAAACAGCTCAGTTTCCTTCTTTATTGTAATAATAGATTTTACTTAATCACTTCTACCTTTTAATCCATAACTACAGATGATTTATGGCATGTTCTTTAAAAATCCTCCAGTCTCACTGTAAGGCAGTGAGGAATCCATGTTCTCTGGTATGTTAAGGCCATGATCAGTTGACCTCAGAGGAATGAAATGCCACCATTTGTCTTAGGGGAATGAAAAGACAACAGCCCCTCTGGGAAATGATGAAGAAAAATACCCATGCAGAGGCAGTTTTGTTAACCAAACCTGCTCATCTCTCAGGTGCCTCAAGGACACCTGAGGATTTCTGTAGCAAAAGACAAATAGAACTCAGCTGGCTGGTAACAAGAAGGGCTCTCTGCACTCACAGCCCAGAGCTCAGATTTCATCGAGGTAAATTAAATAGTGACCTATAGCCACCATTACCTGAAGCTGATCAGTAACCATGGCTCAGCTCCAAGACAACCATACCTTCCCCATGTCAGCAGCAAATCAAGCTAAGCAGCCCTCCAACTAAGAGGTGTTTGCCCTCAGTATGAACAGACAGGGATCTACACTGATGTGTTGGAAAATTCGCCGGGTCTGTATTTAGGGGATACAGAAGTTTTAGGATGCCTGACCTCTAAGTTGCCCTGACCTTCCACTCGCATGCTTTTAGGGAGCTGGTAATTAGGCTACAGCGAACACCAGGTGTCTAGTCCCTCTGTAGGTCACCTCCTCATCTCCAGATCCTCTGTGTCCCCAAATGTCAACTCCCTGTCTCCAAAACAGGCACAGATTTTATGAAAATCCTCTTTCAAGGGGAAACAACCTTCCCTCTCCATTACCCCCATCCTTGAAGCAACACAAAACAGCCTCTGGAGTCTACTAATGTTGATTTATCAGGGCTCGCTTTGAAGGAGGACTTTTAGCATCATCACCAGGACACCTTAAAAGAAAAAGGAAGAAAAAGAGCTGGAATGAAAGTTTACTCCCAAAGTTCTGACCAACACTGAGCTCTCATGAAGGTAAAACTAAAACACCACAAATACTTCCATTTTTAGAATCCATGGAAGAGACAAAAGAGTTTCTCTGTCAGGGTCTCAGCAACAGAGCTGAGCAATGGATGACAGAGAGCAGCTCTTCAAGCCATTTGGTGAACATTTCACAGAGTCTGAAAGCAGCATTTACAATGCTATTTTGCAACTGAGAGAAGAATCACAGTATGATCCAGTAATCAAGGAAAGCAGTCAAATTCATAGAATATTTTTGAACCCATAATAAATTATAGTTTCCTAAACTTTATTGCGGTCACAAAGTCAGAAAAGAAATTGATAAAGAATACAATTATTGTGCACAGAAAATTTTGAAAAATGTCACTAAACACCCAGGGGAAAACCAGTGAGTGCCATTTTAATGAAAACCAAGGTTATGGATTGCTGGTTTCTGAAAGCAGTCTGGTAAATGATTTTGTTTTCCAATAAGCAAAACAAATACTGGAACAGAACCATAGCCCTTTCTCTTCTCTTGCTCCAAACCTCCCCGGTTTTCAAAATGGAATAAAGTATGACTCTTCTCCAACTTTAAAACCAGTAAATGATTCCCAAATGTACTGTGAGCCAGAGGGAGTCAGGGCAGCAGAGGTCAGGAGACTCTGATGTACACTGGAGGTTGCAATGAATGGACAGCAAAAAGCAAAACCTGCTCCTGACAAACTAGATTGGGAAAGTGACTGGAGATGGGGTTTATCATGCCACAACTTGAAATTCCCCAAGCAATGCACACACCCGTGTCTCTATATGAAAGGAAGGAAGCACAGTTGGGGTTTGGCGCTGCTCAAGACCCATACAATTACAGGCAAGAGTAAACATCTTATTCAAGGATGAGCAATCGTCCCTCAAGGGAAAACCCTGGGGCTTCCAGCCCTCCCAGGAAGGTCACAAATGGGTACAGGAAGCAAGCGGAGACTCGCTCAAAGGGAATGAGCTAAACCTCACTGCCCATGAGTGAGGAACTGAACAGACAGGTCCATGTGCTGCAGCACTGGGCACAGATTTCAGAACATGTGGGAAGCTGTGGCGTCACTGAATCTTTTATTTCTGAAGCTCCACAGGTATTATTTAATCTTTCTTCCCAATACAGCAATAAAATCTCTGGTTTGGCAAGAGCACCAAATTTAGTGCTCCTGGCGAAAGTCTTTCCTCCATATCAGGAAGAAGGGGCATCATGAAGTTGGAGGCAGACCTGTTCCTTACGGAGGCAGGGGATCCTCAAATTGTATCCAGATTCTGGTCAATCCTCCCTTAACACATCTACATGCCCGTTACACAAGCTTCAACATCTCCCAAACAAGCCATGGCTTGAAAGGATAGTCTTTAAATCCACTTTTTACCTTCAGTGCCATCTACTCAGTATAGCCAAGTTTACAGCCTTGCAGATGCCATTCCCATCACTCCCATTCATTAAGGCCCAACCAGGCATGAGCTGTACAGTCTGATCCAAGAAATTCATTTTTAAAGACTTACTCACTGGTAGCTACTGAGAGCACTTCTGCAGGGCTGTGGGGGCTCTCAGAAGACAAGCATATGCATTCCTTTGTAGTCACATCCCTGCCACCATCCCACACAACTCTCAGCAGGCCCAGAAGTCTTCCCTCCATAGAGGAAGAAGTGGTATCTTGAAGATGGCAACAGAACTGTTCCTCACAGGTGCAGATCCTGAAAATATAGCAAAACTCTGGTCAATCCTCCCTTAACACACCTACATATGCTCAACACAAGCTTCAACAGACACCTCAAGAGCCGAGACAGGTAACATACGTGAGCACACAACATCTTAAGTACTAAAAGTCTATGGAACTCCTTCAGCAGGCTCAGGAGGAGACAAGTGACAGCTCATTTGTTGCCATAAGTACTTGTTCCTCAGATGCCAGGGCCAGTCGACATGAGCTAATTAATCTCCTGGAAAAAAAAAAATGAAACCATCTGGCTGCACAGCAACTGCTCTTCCTGCCTGTGCTCAAAACCCACATGGCAGATCGTGCAGAGACCATATCAAACAAGAAAGTATGGCAATGACATACTCTTTGCTACTGTCACACAGCCCCAGTAACTATCTGAGAAGCCCAGGCAGCAACCCAGCCTGCAGACATTCCCTTCTTTGCTCCATGTCCTGCTGCACAGGAAGATCGTCCCTCTCCCAGACATAGCAGCAAGGTGCCTCATGCCATGGTGGCCTGAGCCAGGAGGCCAGAACAGGCCTTTTCCAACACAGCAAGAGGAGCTGCTACCCGAGGGCCAGCAAGCTTATGCAGCTCTGGTCACAAAGAGAAGGGCTGACAGCACCAAGGTGAACAGGGACAGCCCAGCTTTCTCCAGCCCACCTACTCCTGCTGATCCTTGTATATGAATGATGACTTTTCTTCCTTTGCCGGTTTTCTGGCCTCTCAGGGAAGAGAAAGAGCAAGTTTCCTGCCCTGCAGAGCCAGTTTGGCAGAAGCATCTGTAGCCTTCCTAGCCCTGGAATGGCCATCTCAAGTCCTTGGCTTTGTCCCTCTGTGGACAAAGTCACTCACAATCCCTAAGTCAAAGTGCAGCCCTAGGACTGGGCTCACAGGTATGACAGATAATTACCGTTAATCACTCCAGTTGTTCCCCGCCTCCCACCACTGCTATAGGCAGGAAAACCAGTGGAGGAAACAAGCCCTTCCTGGCAATGCGTCAACTAAACTGAATCAGTAAGTTTCAAAGGATGTGCAGACTGGTGGCCACTGAGGGACCTTCAGAAATGCTATTGCTTCCCTTACATTGCTGCATATATCCACTATACAAAGGCTTCACATATGTGTCATATAAACAACATTCAGGGCAGCAATGAAGCAGACAGACCAATATTTCACTATTAACATGGCATTTAGTGAAAGCTTTTCCCTTGCTAACCAAAGCACAGCCGATTACTGAAGCAGTCTCAGAATTATTCTTTATTGCCTTTTTCCCATTCCTAATGATGACAAAACCAAAGTGAGGATACTAAGAAGCAGGTAGGTAGAAACATGCAGAGCTTTATTTCAAGCATGTCTTAGTTGCTCGGGGTAGTACAACTGCAAGACCTAGGAAGAAGGAGAGGATAAAAAAAAAAAGGCTTTGTGGTTAATTGTGAGTTTGCTAATGCGGTGAGAAATAAGGCGGCAAGGATGGCAGAGATAATTACTCTATAAACTTCATTTCCCTTTTGGATAGGAGATAATGAGACATCCCTTGCTATGCAGAGGAGTCTCCCAGCAGAGAAAAGGCAATAGCTGTCAAAGGGCAAGAAAAATGCAACTACAGAAACCCACTGTCCCCTTACCAGTGCTGGCCAACAGGGCACAGCTTTCCTAGCAGTGGGGGAGAAGAAACAAAATTAACCGACTCTGGGGAAATAAAGTAGTTTTCCTTCTCTTGGGCACTACCTGGCCACTCTTCAGGATCCCCAACCTGTGCAGCTGCCCCAAGTTTCCACAGATGTGACAGACATGTCCTGCTTGGCAGGGCCCTTGGCTAAGGGAGTGATGCAGAAGAAATACGTGCACCTTGCTGTACTTCTCGAAGCCTGTGCAGGAAGAAATTGGTTACTCAGGCTGGGAAGCCCCAGAAGACTCCAGGGAAATGCACTGAATTGCACAAAGCTGTTTGAAAAGAGCCACAGCTCAGCAACCTGCAGCCAGGCACTAAACCCCTTAGCTTCAGTGAGCCAGGGCCTGCTCCACTCCTGCCCCCTCCAAGAGAGGGCTGATTTTCAGTACTCAAGCCTCCAAGTTCACTTCCAAGTGCTCCAGCCTTACAGGGCCTCCAAAGCATTCAGCTGCCCAGGGAAAAGGTTTGATGTGAGAACGTTAAAATAAACCCCCAAAACTATGACAGTAAAATCGTCATTGGATACACAATTACTCCAGGCACTGAGGATGGAGAAGCCTCCTGCTGCTCACAGAAGTAGACAGAGAGCATTTGCTGGTGTGTTGCTTTGCAGGTTCTAGTTAGTCCTGAGGCTGACAGGACAGCAGGATGGAGTTTCCTCTTGTTTATTTATATCTTGTGTCCATCTCGGTACCTCTTCCCCAAGAGATCCTTTGCTGATCAAGCAAAGTTTCTGTTAATGAGACTATTTTTAGCACTCACTGCTGGGAGAAGCTGGGAGAAGCTGAACCTTTTAACAAAGTCTCCTCGACACTGTAACGAGCACATTATTGCTGAAGGAGAGAAAAGAAAAAAGCTGGGGGTGGGCCTGTATCTAGGTCAATATCAATCTCTCTCTGTCACCTATAGCCTTGTTTTATGGGAAGCATGTAGATAATAAATGATGATTACGGAAAGTGGAGGGGAAGAGGCAATCCTCAAAATTTATAGATAGAAGAGAATTCACATTAATAGGAGATAATACAGAGCTGCAAAACTGTTATAAAAAAAGCATTAGAAAAGCTCTTTAATTGGGGTTATTAGAACTACACCACGGTTTTTCCTTTCTGGTGCATGTCACCATGATGGATGTCACTTTCAATAGTGATAATAACATTAAAATATCCATGTTAAAGCCAAGTACATTAACTTCTATATTGGTGTAATTTACTGCGTTATGAATTCCCATCATTCAAGAGCCAGACAAAATGCTCTTCCTTACGATGTCGATAACAGTGCAAACATTTTACAGGAAGAGGTGTTTCTTTAAATATCTATCATATGTTAAAGAATTCTTTTAACTTTCCATTACTCTTGTCAGGAAAGACAGGGAGCAGGAGAAAGGGGTAAGCTATTCATACTGCTAAGATACATCATGAGCTGGATTTGACAGTGCTCTGTGTCTAGTGAAGTCATTCCAGCTGCTTTTCTGGCCAAACATGCAAGAGATTAATTTGCTACATGGGAAGGGGCAGAATGGACTGGACAGTAGATAATATTTTTTAAAACTACACATGCATCAACATGATATTGAAGGAAACATTGCACTCACTTGTAAACAAAAATAATACAAAACAACGGATTTCCCTGATTTACAAGTGTGGTTCAGTAACAGGAGGGTGGAGGCCCTGTCTCTTGAAGTGTTAACTGTATCTGCTTAGATGCTTAGAGTTATAAATAGAACAAGCTAAACCTCAAAATTTTGCTGCCTGCTCTCCATTGCAGAAGCTAAACCACTGCTAAAGGAACAACAAATGCTGTTATTCCCAGGCTGTACGTAGAAATCACAATGGCATCAACGACACAAGGACTAGGTCAGGCTTAGACTCCACGAGGAAGCAGGGAGGAGGCCATCTGATGGCTGAGCCTTTGGCTCCAGCAACAGGACAGCTGCAGCCTATTCTCACCAAGCACCTCCATGCTCCAGGGCAAGTCACTCCTTTGACTACTCCTTCCAAAAAGCACAGCCTCCAGCTAAGGACTGTAATTGTACAGGGACAAGCACAACAAGGCCTTGAGGGACAGCAGCAACAATCCTTTCTGCTTCAAGATAAACTAGTTCAGAGACAGTGTGGAGTTCTAAAGGACATCAAACTACCCATATCAAGGGCAAAAGCACCCTTAGAGAATCTACTTTAAAATTGCATGGAAGAGGACTTGATACCACTGTGATTTCAAAATTGGAATGAGCAATAGGGGGCTGAGCTATAGGAAGTTTTAATGCTATCAAAAAAAAATCACAAAAGAAAATGTTCCTTCTCCCTGCAGTAAAGACCTTATGTGCAACACAATCCAATCACTCCCAGTACCTCTTAGCCAAAAGCCCATGTTCATAACAATGAGACCTTACAGTTCCCTGCAGTCATGATATTCCTGAGAACCAAGGGGTTTGTAGGGATCTGAATGTGAAGGTAGTTCTGCTCACACTCAGTTTGTCTTGTGAAATCAGTTAACTTCCATGATCAGACCCTGAGAAATGTAATCAGCTCCCCCAAGCAGCACTTTCAAATTGCAAATTACAAAATGGCTTCAATGTTAAGAAAGAATTAGATTACTCCAGTTTGTTTCCAAAATGAAACACTGCAGTATGGCATTATTGAACAACATCCCACCCAAATGGACTTCATAGTTCATTCAAGCCCAAATATTTTACTTCCAGATGTGCAGCTGATTGAGGATTCAACTATTAATGTCCTACTCTCTGCTGATTTGTGGGTTTTATCTCTTACCAGTAACTGTATTTGACCAAAGTGACCCTTACCTACACATATACAAAAGGCTTTAGCTAGCACCTCAGAAGTAAGACAAGGCAAACAGGAGGATTTTCTCCTTCCTTTACCCTGGAGCTAGATGAGCTCACACTTGCTGAAGACCCTGCCTCTTCTTTCCTTGTTCTTCACTGTGTGAGCCAGACTCTGCTCTGTTCACTTCTGTGCAGACTGGACAGTCCCCCTCTCTAAAACGTAGAGAGGTCTCTTCACTGACTTCTGACTTCACTGGTGTTACCCACCCCAGCTCTGCAGTGCTGGACCTAATCTGGAAGGTACCAGATACCTGCCACCTCCCTGATTTCTACTTTTGCTTTCACAATAGTTTGTCTGCTGAGAAAATATTTACTTGGCGTTTGAGAAAAGGTCATTAACTGGTGGTATAAACCACTCTCCCCTGAGACGACAGGGAGTCAGACTCTAAAAGAAAAAAGTCAGCCTGGCATCTTTTTTCTCCTCCCATGTTTCCTCCCACATCCCATTCAGACGGTATGAAAAGGCCCTCGGTGGCTCTAAGCCCAAAGAAAGGAGGACATATTTCATGTCCCTCATGAAATCTACCTCCATTGTTCCCTTGCTCAGCAGGAAGCAGGGCTTGCCCTAATTATAACTAAGGTGGGTAACAAAACAGAAAGATTCATTTCCTGTAGCACCACAGGGCTGGCAGGAGCACTTCCCTGTCCTCAGCACTCTTTCTGAAGACAGTCCTCCAAGGTGGCACAAGCAAACACATGAATTGGAGCAGAGGCCAGTTGCACTGGACTCTCCTTGCCTTTGAAATACACTTGGTTAGGTATGCTTATCCCTAGATGTAAAAGCAGATACACACAAGCACATCAGCTGCATCACAGTGTTGCAGCACAGCAGGGGATGCAGAGCATGAAACAAATTTGACAGTATAACATTCCATCAAAGGAAAAAAGGCACTTTCCTGTGCACAACAGTGGTTTGGGGCAATTGCAAGTTCGCTTTTTACCAGCAAGTTGGAGGTTCCTATGCAGTTCATGTACAAAGAACAGAACAGCATAAACACTCTATAATTTCAATGAAAAAATATCTCCCACTAAAATGGAAGGAAAATAAAGTTAATAAACTATGTAATTACAATCACAGAGTACACATCTGTCTGTACAAAATACCCCCAGTATAGTGACAATCCACACAGAAAACATGTGTCCTGCCAATGAAACTGCCTGTGTAACATCAAGTCTCATTCAGAGGCCATTAAATAGAATGTGAGCCTGGCCACTGGTTTCAGTAGCTTTGGACCAAGTCACTGCAGCACCTGAAGTTTTACCATTCCTTTCCTTGCATCTCTCCATTCAGAGAAGCAACCACTGTTTAACATGGAGCAGTGGTTGGAAAGAGCAAACATATCAGGAAGAAGGGAGGCTGAAAGAATTTATGCTTGGGGAAAGGATTAGGGGCAGAAAACAGGAATTTTAACAAGGATGAAGATTGCCGTTATATAGATCCCTATCTGGTTTTAAACTACTTTGTTCCCATGCTGTAACAGCAGGACTTCAGTGTGTTCAGTTCTTCCTGCCTCAGATCCTCAAGATAAGGTTTCACAAGATGGTTGGTTCAAACTCAATTCACTTCACTCGGGATCCTGTTCCCTGCTTCTCACAGCACAACCTCAGTCTTCCCTTGGGCCAACTGCAGCATCGATCTAATCCCCTGGGGAACTGCTTCGTCTCAAAGAGACAGCAAATCGGCTGTCAGGTAAAGAAACAGTTGTAGTTTTTGGCGGAGTATGAGCAAAGCTGGTTCACAGAAAGACAGGTGAGTAAACAAGTTGTTTGCTTTTTGCAAGGTAAAGCAGAGTTCTGCAGAAAGCACCAAGCTTCTTTCATTCACCTCTGGAATCATCAATCTTCCCTGCTGCTCATAAAGGGTTTTACACACACACTTAAGGAAGGGATACTATAGATAACAACAACATACTGAGGAAAACATCATGCCCTTACTTCAACAAACAAAAAGAAATTGTGCCTGGGCCAGGAAGACCAGTCATTTTGACACCTTCATGATTACCAGACATGACATTTCAAGCAGGTCATATTCCCTGCTCAGTGCTTGTCACTCCCTCTCTCTTTCCAAGAGGCTCCCAGTCACTGATGGCCATTCTTTTCTGTAGAGCACTTACCAGTACCTTGGAGGGACTGCACCACTGCCTTGAAAGGTTCCACTATGTTTTGTTTGCAGCCAGCTCAGTGGTACAGGAAAAGGATGAAGAGGTGGGATGGCTCCTTGTGCAGTCACTTTATTCATGGGCCTGCAAGAAAAAATAGTCAGAGAGTGCAGAGAAAGGACAGACAGAGAAGTTGCCAGAATCAAAAACTAAGGATACAGAGGTGCAACTATAATAATAATCTGTTGCAAGATAGAGCTCCCATGGAGTGTTGTCTCTGGGCAATAAGAGCACACGGGATACAAGAAGGCAAGTACTTGGCCCTTGCTTTTCTTCAGTTCCCTAATCCAGCGCAAATGCATTTGGGGATTTATGGGGTTTTGGAAGCTTCCAGCAAAGCTCAGGGCCCGTTCCTTGGGTTATTGTTTTCCCATCTGTTTCTCTTCATTTTATTCCATCACAGAGGCCCCATCGTGGGACACAGGAATGTGACCGGAACAATAGGCAGAACTTGCTGCCTCCAGGACTGCAGTGAGGGCAGAGCCACCATTGCAGGATGGGAGCCAGCAGTTTCTATATTTAGCCCTTTCTTGCTTATTCCAGATCACATTCTCAACATGGACTCAAGAAGTTGGGAGGCTTTCACCAGACCACTGTCCCCAAGCACGGCACATCCAGCAGGGCCCCTGAACATAAAACATTAATTTCCCTTCTAATAAATGCCAACAGGAAGACTTCCTGCTCCCCCTTTCCCTTTCCAAATCTCTATTTTGACAGACTTCTTTTCTCCATATAAGCAAACTAAATAAAACCATCTTCTCCTCTATAAGGCTGGCGGCCTTGGAGTAGCCCCAGGACTCTGGAGCTTGCACAGCACAGCACTGCCTTTCAGAACAGGGCCCTGGGAAGAGGCAGAAATGCGTGAGCTCATTTCCCCTCATGTCTGAGCCTGAGCTAAACTCACCAATCCACAGAGACTTGAGCAAGCCCACACCCCAGCACCTGATGGCAGGGCAGGCAAGGAAGAACCAGGTCTGAGCATCCACCTGGCCTTGAACACCACCACAGCACCTGCTGCTGCAGCAACCCTCAAACCCAGCAGGTACAGGACTGCTGAGCAAAAGCTCAGTTCTTATTTCAAAGCCACCCCACCATGTCCGAAGGCACTTCTCTGTCACTTTGAAGGCCCTGCAGGAAGCCAAGCTGACTCTGGCATGGACCGTGATGCCATTTAGCACTTACCTCATGTACATCATCTAAGTGAGGGGATTCTGTAGAGCAAGAGGAAAATCCATGGTGTTTCCAGAAACACCTACCTAAGAGCTGTGCTGCTTAGAAATAGCTTGATGATGGACAAATTCTCTTTCTGCTGCTTCCACAAGGGTTGTAGATTAGGACCACTCTGCACTTTGTCTCTCCAGTTGTACCAAAGGCCGCCAGTGCCCCAGTGAGAGGTTTGAGCACACAAGTGGCCTCCTGTGCACCTTGCTGCTATCCATATAACTCCTCCTGTGTACAATGTATTTCCACATCATACCTTTTCTCCTGTAGGCATTCCTACCACTGCCAGTTCCCCATTCCTCCTAAAAGCACCACAACTGGTTATATCAAGAATAGAAGGTTGATGCTTCTGGTCATATCACAAACCATACCACTGATTTGCTTTGTAGCCTCAGACTTGTGGCAGGTTAAATTTACCTCCCTGAGGGCTGCTCTGAATTAGGGGTGGGTGTCTGATGAGTGTTTAGAGAGGCCTAGACAAAACCAGCATAGTTAGGAGATCAAGCAGACACTCTTCTGCACTTTAGGATCCCCTGAACACCTTTGCACTGCCAACACTTGTATGTCAGCTGCATTCATCTGCCAGGCAAATCCCTTCTACTTTACCTCTTTTGTGTCCTGGAGCCTGGCTTCTCTCCACTCATGCTGAGGAGGCATTGCCCAGTCCTCTCTGAACAGCTAACACATGCCAGCAAGCTGTAAATGAGCCCTGTGTGCCCAGCCAATCTGAAAGGAAGGGAACACTTTCCATCTGGCATTCCTGCAGGTCTTGAGACGGCAGTTATTTGTGTAAGGTAGAGGAGAGAAGGGAACTAGAGTTTCCAGTGGAAGAAGCTGACAGAGAGAAGCAACAGCAGCACTTGGGGCCTTGCTTGGCCCATGAAAGTGCTGAATTAAAAAAAAAAGAAAAAAAGAAATGCTGCTCCATTTTGCAGCCAAAACTTTCCCTTATATCTTCCCCTTCTCTCCCAGATGGAATACACGAAATGAAGCTCAGGCTCTTTAGAAGCTTTAGCTTTTAGCCACAAAGGCTATGAGTTATTACCTCCTCAAAACAGGGCTGTGCTCAGGCAGAAAGCCACAAGAACAAAAGAGGGTGCTGCTGTGGAGAGAACCGATCCAGCCAAGGAGAGACGGGAAGACCTGGAGGTGAGTTTCCTTAAGGTCACACAGCAGGAATTAGAACTGAAAAACTACCCGAAGCCTTTAAATACTGAATATTGAACCTACACTACCTTCCTCAGCGCAGGGACCATGCACAAGTCATCAACAGAATCCAGACTATTTCTGCATGGTTCCTTCCCTGTGTAAGTGAAACAACTCTAAGTATTTCCCTAGACTTATAACAGGTCCTCACCAGTCTTATACCACCCTCATCTTTTCATTCCCAGAGCTCTCCCTCCCTCTCCATCCAATCTTCCTCCCATCCATCCAGAAGAAAAAGGAATAAAAATGTTGTTTTCCTGGAAGTCATATCTAGTCCATCTCCCTGCAGATACAAGCATTTGTGTTCTTTCAGGAAGCCATAGAACAATCATGATCCTTTCTGGACATAAAGGGAAGAGCCTGGAACCTCAGCCAAGCTGTTTCACCACTTTCAACCACCCCAGGGAAATCACTTATTTCCCACAGGCGCAGCTGGGCAGTGAGTCCCAGTGGCACAGCCGTTTTCCAACTGGGGTGGAAGGCACAAAACGATGAAGACAAGGATCCAGTAAGGAATGAGGTGGTTTCAGGCTTAACAGAGCTTCACAGAGCAGAGACAATAAGAACCGGATGTATAAAACCAGAAGCTTTAACTGAGTAAGGATTATAACTTTACAGATAAGTGCAATCAATGCACATGCATAAACATTTGCGGTCAACAGTGCAATTCCATTCCTAGATGAATGATCCACTGGGTGCACATGTTCAAACGTGCACAACACTGTTCTGCTCAGCTAAAAATCCTTTCCCATAAAGCCACACAGACTCCCTTGGGCAGAGGCCAAGCAGTTAAATCAAAAATTCTATCCAGAGTGAGAACTCTTCAGAGACATTGCACCATCTGGAAAGAGGTGGGGGTCTTACCCTGAGAACACTTGGGGAGTCCGACCTACTGCAGTTAAATACGTGCCTCATCCAAAGCTAATTCCTGGGGAAAAGCATCACATCATTCCCACCACTTTATACAGCAGGACCTGCAGTGAGCAAATGGGCCTAATTCTGCTCCTCTTTCCAGACAAGAGCATACAGCCAGAGCCCAAGACGGGATGGCAGCTGGCCATTCAGCATTTGCTTTTTAGTGAGGCCAGACTCACAGTGTTGCTGCTGACAAACAAAAGCCATTGCTGTCAGTGTGGGCTTCTTCATTTCCTTTTATTATATCTCCCCCACCCATGGCATGTAAATAAAGCTGCAGTCGGCTTCCTCCAGAGCTTCACTGGGGCAGTGAAGATTGCAGAGAGCATCAGGAGCGAGTGCAGCCACAGGGCTGAGGGTACTACCTCCTTCCACCATTCCCTGAAGAGACTGGGCACTCCTGACAAAGAGAAACTAGCACTTAGAGCAAAAAAGATCACAGGACCCTGATCTCAACAGGCCTTTGATATGTTAGCTGGCCCAGGAGTGGCCAGAAGGAATTAAGTGGAACATAGGATTTGGCTCCCTTCACAGACCTTTCCCAGGAGGCTGTGTCCTGGTAAAGAGTAGCATTTTACATGGCCATATAAACTGTCTGTATTTCATATTCACATGAAATCTGTGGGCTTCCAAGAGCTCACTAAGCAGAGGCACCACCCATATGGATGCAATTGCAAGCAAGTGACCTTGGAGAGAGACGGCTCAGGAGAAATTAACACATTAACTGGGATCTTTCATCCTATTCCCTTTCTACCAAGGGACACAGGCAAAAAAGTAGCACAGAAATTCTAATTTAGCAGAACTCAACTATATGAGAGCTCTGATCTTTACTCTTCCATGCAAGACTGGCCCAAGGAAGTCTTGGTATCCCCATCCTTCTTTTGCAGTAGCGAACCAGAAAGAAAAACACTTCCCTATAGCCAAAACAAGAGGTCAAACCCCACTGCCTTAAAGCACATCATCTGTCAGTGTCCCTTGAGAGGGGCCCCAGAGGCAGCTCAGCCTTAGGAGGCCTCAACCCAGTAGCAAGTCCCAGGGATAGAGGAAGAGGAAGGACAACAGGGCATAGCTGTCATCCCTGTAGGACAGCATACAGGCAGCCAATGCATCAAGCATTTTTCAGCATAAACAAAAAAAGCTCTTTCCAGCCTCTGCCTCACAGCTGCTCATCTGTATTCCAACCCTTTGACCCCAACAATCCTTCCAGCTGAGAGAGATGGGGGACATAATTTCATCTGCTCCCTTCCATCACTCTCCTGTTCCAACATCGTCAGTCCACCCAACCCCATTTGCTATAAAAGCCGATTGCCTCCCTCACAGGGTCACCTCCCTGTGAAAGACAAACCTCTCATCTGGACATGGGTTTCCTGGATGTTATCTGACCAGGATGGGGAAGGAGGAGAGAAAGGTCTTCCTCCAGAACACAGAGATGGAATTAGTTGAAACAGCTCCAATCAAGTGGGCTGCAGTATCTGAGATGGTATTTTGATTCCAGTCCTACAGCAAGAGACAGCACAAGGCCAGGTGAGGGCAGATTACATGATCTCTCAAAGCCGCCTTTCAGTGGAGCACAACATGTCCTCTGTGCTATTAGAGGGCTTTCTTGGACTGAATGAAATAACACTCTACAGCTCTTGATCCCTACCTCAGGGCAGCAACAGCATCTCTCCTGCCCATCTTTCTCCAGGGAGGAGATTAAATATCATAGATGAATCAAAATGCAGTCAATCAGGCCAGGCAATCTGCCAAAGCAGGAAAAAGGAAGGGAGGGGGCAGAGAAGGTACCTCAATACTGAAGTGACCTGTTTAAATGCTGCTGCTGCCACTGAATGCTGAGCTGCTGGATCTCTCCAAGGCTCCAAGAGACAGAAAGAGAACACAGAAGTGGGAACCTTCACTATTCTGGAGGATAGAAACAAGCCTATGTCACTTCTCAAGCATCAGCTACATCCAGGGAAACAGGCAGACTCAGCTGGGAGAGCTGAAGACACAGTACAAGACTAGTCCAGCCTGATTCTGGAAACTCAGATCTGGCAATGATCTAGAGGGGGGAATGAGGTTCAAACAAGTGCACTATTTCAGGAACTAAGGAAAATGCATCCCTCTCAGACCAAGATATTACACAGCTCCAACAGAAGTACTAGCCCACCTCAGAGCAAAGATCAAGCTCCCAGACCCTCCCAGACCTTGATGGGTGTCTCCACACAAGGTGTTTCCACTTTCCAGCAGCAGTAATATAGCTGGAGCCAGATTCTTTGGCCACAAAAGCACAAGCTGCTGGTGTTTGTAGCAAGAGAGGTTGCTTCAGTGCCTCTCTGTATTTTAGCCACAGTAGGCCCAAAATAGCTGGAGAATAGTTTGGGAACAATTCACTTTGTGCTACCACGTCAGAGTCCTGCTCTGATCTAGAGCTCTGCTTTGCACACACAGAGAAGGCTTTCCTCTTCCAACAGCATCTGCCTGCACTGGGCATCTGGGTAACCTGCAAGCCACAGCATCCACATTGCAGGGTGAAACTGCCAACATTCAAAGAGCAGGCTGAATTCAGAAAGCACCACAAAGTCTTGTCAAGAGGGCCTGAAACCCAAACCACTACCCCAGAGACCCTGGGCCTTCAGTGTCCTAGGCCAGGTGGAGCAAGTCAGAGTTCTCAGAAATAGGTTGTTCACAGTATCACCCACATCTTCATGTCAAGCAGCAGCAGGTAAACCACAGCAGGAGGGGAGATGGGAAGGCAAAGCTGAGAAACACCAGAAATTATGACGGAAGGATACAAAACCACACCAAGAACTGGAGAAGCAAGCTGTGGTCTCAACGACGTACATGCACTCACACACAGGCGCAGTTTCTTGGACTGTTTATCAAACTCAGGAAGGAAGAGGGATCAGTCTGCCAGAAAGATCAGAGATTCTGGGGCTGTCATATGATGCTCCCTCTAAGAAACAAAACCCACAGAATGTGCATATACAGATAGAGAGGAAGCTACAAGGAAAGCCTTGAAAACAGGGGAGGAAACCCTAACCCCACCCCAAAGATCCTACCTTTAACTAAACTCCTTCCCAGAAGCTGATGAAAAGCATAGCCAAACTTGCACTATTCCAGGCAGGCAGTGGAAAATTTCCTATACTCCCCTATCCTCTCCTGCCCTTGCAACACAGCAATTGGACAAATCCTTTCTCAGCCTGGCTACGTGGAGAACAGGGGGCTCTGCCCAGTCCCAAGCCACCACTAAGGCTGCAGTCCGAAATGAGAGACTTAGCCAGCAAAATGATTGCACCCTGACCCAGGCAAGAGTTTGCCTCCCACCCTGTCAGTAAAGCCCTTTGCAAACTCCTCATAAACCCTATCCCGTTTACAACCACTGCAGAACAAGGGAAGAAAACATTCAGTAGGTTGTTAAGAAGATACTGGGTTATGGCTGAGACTCCCATGGCCACAAATGCAGGGACACCCATGGAGGGAGCTGGAATGGGAAACATCACAGGAGCCATGCAGCATCCAATGCTCTCCTGCTCTGGTTTTTAACCACGCGCACATGAAGCCCAGATGGTTTCCAGAGTGAAGGAGAAGGGTGTGCTGCTTACACAAGCAATGCCATATTTCAGTAAATATCATATGCCATCCAGACATTCTGGACTGGATCCAATTTCCGTTAGGCTTTGCTCAACTGGGGACCTGGCTCCTCCAGCAGACAGCAAACTCCATTTGTGCTAATGCATGTCTAAGGCAGATCTGTGTCTTGGGTAGACACACATTTTTACCAGATGATCCTTATTACACCTGGCATGAAGAGAGGATTTCCAATGTTCCATCATTCAACTTCTGCTTCCAGGCTCAGCTCAGACAGAAACGAGTTAACTCTTCCTCACCAGTTCAGGTGTAGGAATGTGTGGGCCACAGCAACCTGCCTCTTCCACTCACCTCTCTGGGGATCCTCAGTCTTCCTTTCGTATGTGCCATCTCAGAATCTCCTGCCAGGTACCTGCAGTGCCAGGAAATACCCAGTCTATTTGTTTGATAACTATCACAAAAGACAAGACAATTGGCAGTGCCCAGAGATGAGGTGTGAAAGTCTCTTTGTAATGTCAGACAGAAAAGAATACCTTGAGTTCTTTCCTCAGGTCCTTTTCAAAAGATAATCGTTAAATTTGCCTCTAAACCATTAGGGAAGAGCAGAAGGAGGAAGTATTTCAGCAACCCCCTCTTTAACATAGTAAATTTAAGGAAATGAGGAAGTTCTTCAGTGTATACACAATACAGACTCATCCTTGATACAAAATTCCAAATACAGTTCTAAAAGATAGTCTCCCAAATCCTGATTACTGCTTGCTGCACTACGATGCTGCAGGTATCTACACAAACTCTGTCTATTAGCCTATCTGGCTTCAGGATCTTCTACTAGGCAAGGCAAAGGAGGCCTCATCCACGGAATTCTTGTAGGCACTCACCTTTTCAGGACCCAGTACCCAAAATACATAAGCAAATGTGACCATAAAAAAACAGCAGTAGCAGGATTTAACAAAACAAGGCAAGAATCATTCCCCCAGAGAACCAACTATATTTTCCCCAACCAGAACTTCAATGCCTACTTCTCTTTCAGACAGCACAGCACATACTCCAGGCAGTTTTAAAAATCAAGCCTCCCTTTAAAAACCAAGCAGAACTCTCACAGGCTTGGCGGAGGGACAGTTTGTCTCACTGGCAAAGACGGCAAAAGCCGGGCTCTCCTCCTACAGCCCATATGCACAAGACACACACCGGAATGGACAACACCTTTGTTGAAGCCAAATCAGAGACCAGACAGCTTTTCTGGCATTTTTTTGGACATCAAAGCCAAAAAACACACACAATTCATGAACCAGGATGGGGTAGATTTAATGCAAAAAACAACGAGTAGGTTTTTTTGCACTGGAGCTACGAGTTCAGCTGGGGTTTTCCAGCATTAACACACTGGTCGTGTCTCACGAGGCTGGAGTGCCTCTGCAGTCTCTTCCTTCCTGCACACACCTAAGGGACCAAAGCAGGAGCTGGGCACTGATAAAGCCACAGCAAGTGGCACTGCTGAGGTTGTTCTTGTCCTCTTAAGGGGCAAGAGCCTCTCTAGCTCAGTTCTTTGATCTTCTGTGACTTCCTAGCTCATGGCTGAGAGCCTTTCCTCTTCCCAGCTGTCCCAGACCCTGTGTGCTGGAAAAACTCTGCCTTCTCCCTGATGTTGCATCGAAGCTCCCAAACAAAAGGAGACAAACCATTCAGAGCGGAGCCTTAAATAGACATTTCTCTCTGGGAGCAAAGAATTTAATTCAAAAAACCCAAACCAGGTATCTAATATATAAAGCAACCCTCAGATCAGAACTCCAGGCAGGTAAGGCTGAGCCCAGGAGCACAGGCATCTGTGAACCCTGTTTTCAGCTCTTACAACTGCTGACAATATGTGACCATCCTTACAACAAAGAGAAACAAACCAAAAAAGACCTTTTTAATCAGATCAGCTGGTGACATATTCATCAAAACCCCTGACTAATTGTAACTGGGAGTTTTATAGCACAGGTATACACCAGCATGGTGCAGGCTTCCATGGCTTCCTTAGCACTCTCAAAGCTGGTGCTGGCCTTGTTCAGGCACTTTGCTCAGTCCTTTTGCAAGCTCTGAGTGTCTGTGTATGTCTCCCACATCTACTACTTCTGAGGGACTCATGCTGTAAATCTTGGTATTGCTTCAACAATTTCCCAGTCTAATCACATGCCTTGTTGCATTACCACAGCAGTGATAGCTGGTTGAACCACACACCACATCCTTGCAATTGTTTCTATTACTCACAATTGACTTATTTATTAAATTTCAGCTTGCCAAGCCTTGCCAAGCTTGCCAGGAGATGAGCAAGAACCCTGTCACCCCTCCTTGCTGTTGATCAGAAGGCAAAAGGCAGGTGAGTAGGCTGCAAGTCTGAGCTGTGAAACAATCCCAGAAATTTTGTAAGGACATGCTTTCTCCAGCATCTACACACCAAGGCTTGAATCCAGGGAAGTAAACTCTTGAATTGCAACAGAAATCAAAAGGGAAAGTAGATGCAAATGAAGACTGAATTAATTTGTGATTTTAGAGCAGACAAGAATTTCCACAGACTTGCTTGTAGCATGGAACCAGCTGAAGTCCTCACACCAACCCCCACTTGCAGATCTAAGAGCCATACATAACAGAAAGTGAAGTGCCTCTAGATGCAAGGAACTCTGCTTGTGGGGGATTTCCTAGGCTTGGAACAAACAGCCTGATAGCTCCTGGCTGCTTCAGAGGCCCAACCCACCATCTTGTTCCTCACAAACACTCCTCTGACAAAAGACTTTGACTCCTTGCTTTCAAAGGGGAACAAACAGAAGGCAAGTTCAGACAAGGCTCATGGCTGATTGCCCAGCCAGGCCTTAGCTAGTCCTTCATAGTAAATATTTGTTCTTAATTACAGTGCTGTTTGCCCCGGGAGCTTGCCTGCAATCTGTAGGAGGGAGGGGGATTATGTTGTTGATAGGTAAATAATAGCTCTTTCATCCAAGAGAACTCAGTGCATTTTCCAAAGATGAAAGCCTCCTGAATGCTTTCCCCATAGGTTAGGGTAAGGATTTTAAGTCTTTGTCCCACTGAGGGGCATGCCAAAAACTCCCACATTAGGCTCAGAGAGCGGGAGATTGGAGCTCCGCTGCCACAGCTCCCCCACCAGCCTTGCTGAGAGCCAGAGTCAAGTGGGGTAGGCTCAGCACTAGCAACTGAAAACAGGAGAGGGTTGGAGTGTAAAGTGAGCACAGAGTGTGGGGTGACCAGCAGCATCAAGCACATGCTGCTCTGTCGTGCCTGGTCATCACACTGAGACAATGAAGTCAGGAATTAACTCCATCCTTCCTGGTGCTGAGGTCCTTCTTCTGCCCAGCACACAGCCACGCTCTTTCATGCCCAGCACGTGCATGGAGAGCTCCCAAGGGCCTGGAGCATCTTTGAGGAAGGGCAAGGCACTGCCCAGGCATAGAGCAGCCATGTGAAGCAATTCCACAGACAATATGTGGAAAGCAGCCTATTATCACTCTCCCCGAAGTCACCAAGTGCGAGTTTTGATCTTCCTGCACTCAGCTTCTGATACCTTGAAACTACAAATATTTATCAGCAAGCCTATGGGAAATGTAAGCCAGACAGCAGACCTCTGCTCTGTCTGAGGAGAAAGTGAGAAGTGACTTCCTCCCACCCACTACAAAAAAAACCATCTGACCCTCTGGGAGGCAAGGAGTGTAAGCATTCCCCCTCTCCCAAAGCCACCAAGCTAATGTCACTGACCAGGCCTCCAGTATCTCGGAGTCAAGCTACTTCCAGCCACACATTACCTGTTTCTTCCGTAAAGAGGAAAACCAAACAAAAACAGCAATCAAAAAAACACTCACCACAGACAATCAAAATTGGTATCTACAGCTCCTACATTCCTAATCTATTCCCAGTTACCAAGCTCAGCACAGAGCAAAGAGGATAAATGCCTGTGAACACCAGAAATGAAAGGAGCCTTCAAAGGCTCTGAACTTTCATGGGAGAGCCAGACACATGTAAGTCTGACACTATAATATTTAAAAACCCAAGATAAACTGCAGTCCTTTCCTCCCACATTCAGCCCATCATCCACAACAAGTTTTTTGCATGTCCCAGCCAGGCAGTAGCAGCCACAGGGATGATACTGCACTTACAATGCCCAGGAAAGCAACACAAACCTCCCAGCATCGCTTCTGCTCTCTTGTTCTCCTTATCATTTACAAGCAGATTTGCTGGGCTTAATTTTGTTCCTCTTTCTAAGCATCACCCAAGCCTTTTATTTTTCTTTCCTCTAAGCTCTGCTTAAAAGAAAAAATACTATCATTCTCTGCCCCCAGCTGTAAAGGACTGACCTGAAATCTGTTGCCAGCATGAAATAAATATTTGTACAGTTTCTTTGTAACTTCATTCATCAGTCTCTATTGCCAAACTTGAATCATTTAGCATTCTTACCCAAGATCCTCAAGTTCTCAGATAGAGATTTAATGAAGCTTCTGAAAATCCCCAATCCAATACCCGTTACTAGCACCCTTGTAAGTAAGCTGGAGTTTTTCAGCTTGACCCATATATGGAATGAGCTGTGATGTGAACAGCAGAGAAGGGAAAGATTTGCTCTGTGCATCCTCCTCTCTACAGGAATACCCTCATAGCTGGGGGACATCCAGTCCCAGGCCTCGTATCTGGGCTTTTATACCAGCCCAAATTCCATGAGAATTCACATTAATGGTTCACTGAACTATGCCCAGTAAAGGCCACCACTGGAGCTACAGGACCAGAAAAGTAGCTGGTGTCAAGTCTTTCCTCTGGTATGTTGCTATGTCCTACCCACCTGAATTTCTTTATTACATCCTTTAGATGTTTACTTCGCTTCCTGCCACTGAATTTGTCAGACAGGCTTCCTTGCTATTATGGTAGTTACAAGGTACGTGGTTAGAGGCAGATTTTATAGTGTGCCTAAACAAGGAGTTAAACCTATAAATCTATGTAAGCAGCACATATTTAGAACAAGAAGTAAGCAAGGAAGGAAGTTTTGAAAGACCACTTTCATACAATCCTTTTTTATCCCTGGCTGAGGCTGAACCTTTGACACGAGTCTGCCAACAATCCCCAAACCACCTGTAGATCCCCCACCTGGTAAAAGGAAAAGGCACCTTAAAAACCAGAGCACCATTAGGTACCTGTTGCTTGCATACAGTCTACTCCTGAGCAGTGCAGAGCCTTCCAGATTCACCATCTTACAACCTCGTAAAAGATGGAAAAACTTGGATTAGGAGTTAATATGACTTTTTTCTTTAGAAGGGGGAGAGGGGACACCAGGGAGCATAAGCAAGTTTATATGCAAAGGGTTGAAATTTAAAGAAAAAGTATTCCAATAAAACAAATTACTTTCAGTTTAATGGGCTTTTTTCCTTTCTGATGCAGGACAAACTACCTTAACCTACTAGCAGCAAAGAGGAACAGTGTTTCTTCTAATTCTGCTCTCCAACACAGATGCAGACTACTACTGGGGAAGCAGAGGACAGGGCTGAATAGAGTTCTCATCAAAACCTGTAAGCCTGAAAAGAACTATCAGGCAAGAGCAGCTGCTGGTGACTTCTTGAATGAACTCACCTTGAGACCAAAGCAAAAAGCCCAGGCTCTTAATCCCTATGAGTCCCATGAAATAATGAGAGGAAGGATGCACATATATTTAAGTTAATTCATTCAAAGTCTAGGCACACACCCCCTTACCTTCAGCAATACAGAGCATAAATATTCACCAGGGAATGGAGCAGGGCAGGGGAGACCAGAAGAAACACTACACATCTTGTGAGTCACAGCAAGCCATGACAGAAGATTCATTAACTGGATTCAGGTGATCCTATTAGCTTTGCAATTGCTGCACATCAGGCTGCAGAGTAATTAAGGCTGCAATTCAGAAGGATTTACCAGAACATTTTTTATTAAAACACAGTTGTTGTTAATCAGCCTGACTAAAGCCTTCAGAGCTATTAGCCTGCTGCACAGAAGTCATAATTACTTCATCCACTGGGGAAGAAGGCATCAAAGGAAACCGCCTAGGATCATCTGCAGGTTTAAAGGACCAAAGGAAAGACAAGGAATTTAATGGGATAACTCCCTTTGGCATCACCACAGGTTTTTGATCAACTTTACAAGTGGAGCACTTGGGAGACCAGCAGAGAATATAAGAACATCAAGTCTACACAGGAAGGATTTGCCATCGGAAGTGTGCCAAGGCAACACCCAGATGTATTAGTTGACTCATAGTTACTGCATAAGTCCTAATTGCTGTCTAAAAGTTTAGTGGTCCACCTGAATTACATGATCTCTATCTGCTGAGGATGTTTGGCCACCCTGCAGCATCTCATAGAAGCAGAGCCCATATTTCCTCTTCCGGAGGCAGAGCATTTTTCCATGCAGACAGTCTCAACCACTTTGGAGAGGGGTAAAGGGCAGGCATCTCCTGCCAGAGTAGTGTAGCACAATCAGCTCCTGGGTGTCCCAGTGCATGGGTAGCTGTGGGAGCAGCAGGATGCAGCCCAGCTCCAGTCCTTGACCTCACTTCCACCAGGTTAAGGCAGGCTTGATTCAGGCGACAAAGAACTGGGCCCAACAAGTCTGGCCACAGGACTGAGAAAGAGTGAGGCATCTGGGCACCTGCTGCCTTGCCCTGCTCTGCTTCACAGACGCTGCACACACAGCCCTGGATGAGAGCAGGAGGGCAGAGACATCAATACAGGCAAGGGAAGAAATTATTTCCCTCTCCACTCTTTAAGACCAGATGAGGTAAATGTGGGACAAGGGGGCTGTGAGTCAAGCTGGTCCTCCTCTCCTACCAGCACTGCCCTTTCTTAGCCCCCCTTGCCCAGAGGTCCACTAACAGTACACAAAACATCCTTTTCTCCCATCCTTTTCAGCCCTATCAGACCAGCTGGCATCTGCCAGGAGGGAACTGGTGGATAGACCACACAGATCATGAGACCACACTGTCATAGTTCCTGTGTGTCTGGGTACTCTGCAAGGAGCCCTGCCAGACCCTCCAAAACCAACACCCTCGCCCATGTTAAGCAATACAGTTTATCAACAGTTTAAAGGGAAGCTCAGAAAGGAGAACGTGATAAAAAAACAAGTGGAAATATGTGTGTACACACAGGCTGTGAAGACGCAGAAATAACACTGGGGCAATAACAAGTAGTCAGGCCTTACCACAGGCTCTGGTAGGCAGGAGATCTGCTTGTTAAACAGGCACCCACAGAAGAGATACTTCAACTTGTATCCTCTGGAGAGACAAGAATCTCATGCTGGGCTTGTGCTGGTGGGAAGAGCCCAGTGGACCTCTGACAGGATCTCCCTCAAAAATGTCCTGCTCAGACACACAGCACAGAAAGCATAAAGGAGATTCTAATCTTCTAATCAATACAGGGTTTACTTCTGAAGAAGAATATTTCATTTTAAGAAGTAAGCTAAATTAACACATTAAATATCCTACTACTTCAAGGGGAGGAAGCAGGGGAGATGTTGCCAGCTTTCCTCTCCTTGAGCACTTCAAACATTTCAGCACATCCACCCTACAGGGAAGCCTGTACAGTGTCCAGACCTGGGGCAGGCTTTGCATCATTAGCCATGTACAACACCTAGCACAGGACTAATCATGTAATGCAAATAATTAAACATAAAATCATGGTTGGCAGTTGACTGAAGAAGGGAGTTGGTTGGAACAGCTCATAGTGACAGTTTTTTCTTCCTTTGCCCCAATTCAAGTTGCAGAGCTGAAAAGTGCTGTCCTGCCTGGCAGAGTCCCAGTGCAGCAGAGAAAAGTACCCCTCTGAACTTCCAGAGCAAAGAAACTCCTTGTTAAATGTCTGAGCAAGTGGCAAGGGGATAACTGCCTGGCTCTGACCTGATGACATCCTGCCAGAAGGGGTTTCAAAAAAAAAGTCTCTCCAAAGACTTCCAAAGTCTTTTTTAAGTAAAGCAGTAACAATAAAAACAGATCTGATCTTCATAAACCATTGATACTGAACTTAACACTTTGCTCCTTTGCAGGTACACACTAGAGCTAGATGTAAAACTTGGAAATAAATGCTCAACTGACTGGGCTCCTTTGTCAGTTCACAAATTAGCCATGAACAGACTTCAGTTTGGATGACTTTACTACATTCAATTGCTCAGTTTATCTGAATATATTTCAGCTAACAGATAAGTCACCAGTTATTGGTTGCACAAATCGCACGGTAATTTCCCAACATAAGATCACAAAAATCATTTCATAAATTCAGATTCCAAGTGGAAACAGCCTTAAGGGACCTGCTTTTCTAGACACTGTTTATGGTCTACATAACCACTGGTTTAGGGGAACCTTCCATGGTCACTTTTTAAAATCTAGGCCAGAATGATCTTTTATTTTAACATTGAAAGTCATGCAAAAGATCCAAATTACAGACTCATTCCACTGACATTGCTGAGAGTAAACTACTAACATCCCATGAAGCTCTTAAATTTAAAGTGCTGTATATGCAGCCAGAAGTCCTATGAGCTGTTTTCCTTTGAATCCTCCTGAGTTGTTTTTTCCCTGAAGGCTTCATTGAGCTGTACTGGACATAAATAAGAGAGTTAAACATTTCCTTTGCTGGTACATCACACCAATTGATACTTAATTCACAGACCTTCCAGGCCTAGAAGGTTTTGCATTCTTAAGGGACTATGTCTCCAAAATGAATTACTTTTTGTATGTTTTCCTGTCTACACTTCCATTGTGTTGCAGTGGTACTTTGCTTTTTTTGTTTCCATGCACAGCAAGAAGTTTCAATTAACAAATTAAAGATTCCTGTAAATTTTTTCTACTTGGGGAAGGTAAACGAGAGGTTTCTGGGGCAGAGGAAGAATTAAGAAAAAGAAAAAAAAAAGAGTAAGGGTTATAAAGATGGAAAGTAAGTAGGTTAAGCAGTTTCTTAAAAATCCCTTGCACAGAAGACACCTGTCTTCCAGCAGGCACAGGAGAAGCAGTAACCTGAAGCAGCAAAAGGGGATATATGGACACCCAACAGCAACTCAAGAGCCGTGACACTTGTGAGAAGCTATTGGCCGTTATCAGAAAGGCCTGCAAACAGCAGAACCACCCGTTCCTCTCAGTCCATGTCTGCAGGAAACATGATAAAAACCTTTGCCAAATATAAATAAGGAGTCAGGACTTGCCAGCTTGTTATTTCTCATGACAGCCGTGCCATAGGGGTACTGCCCGGGATCACGTCCCTGCTGACTGGGGCACTAAACAAACTGGAAGGCAAAGATGGTGTCCCCCCTAAACTGGCTCTCACTGCCTATTCTGGAGCCACCCACCCAAAGTCATGTTTAGAGCCAGGAAGGAAGAAGACACAGACTAGACACAGGCTGTGTTCCCCATTCAAAGCTTAGCTCTGCTCACCAGGAGCACCTGACTGCAGGCAAATAAAACCAGTTCTCCGCTCTTTGGTGTTGTTTGTTGCCTTGTGTTCTTGTCTGCAGTCACTGGTAATGGAGCACACAACAAAATTTCCCACTTCTCCCACCCTGCTTTTCTGAACACAGCAGTTCTTCCAAACCCCAACACTGGGTGCTCAATCAGGAAAAGCCTCTACTTTCAGGAAACGGATTACTTCCACCAAAGCTGCCTTGGTAACAAGTTTAATGAATAAAGAATGTCCCAAGGAGAAAGGAGACAAGCGAGAGTTTGGCACAGAGCATCCACCCCGCCCTGCTCACTGAACACCAGTCCCTCCCAGTGCTGTGAAGAGCATTTACTAGGGCTGCCCCAAAGCTGGACCCGGAAGTCAGGCTGTCCTGAAACCCCACCCCAAGGTCTGCTATGTTACTCCCCACCTTCTTCTGTCCAGGCCTTCTCCTCTTCAGGTCTTTCCACATGGTAGGATACTGCTGCCTACATTTCTCCAGGGAACACCTTCCCAGGTGAGAATGGCTACAGATCAACATTCCAGGAGTGGGGTACTCCAGTCTAACACACCTATGCCCAGAGCAGGCCTTGGATAAGAAAGCTGAGCCATGAGGTTATGGTGAAATCTGGTTTGTTGAAAGCTCAGGACTCAGTCCCTGCTCTGCCACCAACTTTCTGTTGGGGGCTTAGTCCAGGGTCTGCTCACAGCCAGTGCAGGACATCCCTTTCCATCTATCCTGTCTGGCTGAACATCCTGTGGCTGGTATGTCCCTTCTATAGCCAGCAGCACAGGGACTCCCCTTCCTGCAGCAGACCAGATCCCAGTAGCACACACAAAACAAGTGTTCTTGAATCTTCTTTCTGCAGAAAGCCTAAAGTCTCGCTCCAGTTCTTCCACCTTCCCAAATTCCAGTACCACACCAGGTGACTCAGTGCTTTGCAGAAATGCTGAACCCTTCAGCCTCACAGCTCTTCACTGTCATCTCTAAGGGAGGGAAATATCACACAGCAGCACTTGCACAGCAAAAGATCAACATTCCAATATCCACACTCCAGAAGACCTCAGGGAGAAAATTAACAGACAAGGGTAGGCTTTGACTTATGCAAAGTGGTTCACCATCTAAAAAGGAGGAGATAACAAGGTGACAGTAAAATACAGCGAGCTCAGTGACCAGGCACAGCATTTTAGCAGCAACCATGGAGAGCCACGGTCGATGCTTCCAGACCTACCTGGCAACCAGGCAGAATAAAAGCACCACTTATAGAATTACAAGGTTAATAGATGTTACAAGCACATTACCAGGTGTCGTGACTTGCTGGAAGTACATCCCAGAAGATGGCAGAAGCAATTACACTGTTCACTATCCAGCTGCATCTAACACCCCTAGGCTCTACTTAGCAACCCTTTATGAAGGTAAACCCAGCACAAAGAGGACCTGGTGTGCCCACACCGCTGTGTATGTCCTCTGAGCCAGCCCTTCTCCCTGACAAAGTTTACCTGAAACAGAACACAAAGAAGAAAATGAAGTCAGCCATCAGAGTCAAACTGTGCACGGTCTGTAATGAAGCAGAACCGTCACATGACATAACCTGTTATGGTGAAGAGAAAACAACAGAGCCTGTCCTTGCTCATACAGGAACCCTGAGACAGGGAACTACTGTATCCCTTATCTTAGGCCAAGGCTTGTGAGGTCTCCTGTCCAAGCTGGTCTACCTAAAAGGAACAGGAAGTTTCTAGGAAGCAGCAGGGGTTTGTACACCTCTGTAGCTTCATGAATTTGGTGTGAGGCAAGGCCTGTAAAGCTTCTGAAGAAGGAAGAAACAGGGATCAGCCCCGAGCTGGGCAACAAACAAACACAAACCCCACCACGCACCTGTGAGCAGAACAGAGAGTGAAAAGCCAAACGAGTCCAAGCCCACAAGGGCATGACGGCATTTTCCAGGAACTTGCAACACCACCTTCAGGGAGGGGATGAGCACCCAGTGTCCACACCTTGTTGCACTGTAGTCATTCAGATGGTTATGGGATCATGCTAGAACCCCTGCTGAACGTGAATATGTGGTGAGGGACCCTCACATCTGCCATAAGGGCAACTCAGTTCTCACCTTGCTCACAAATAGAACACACAGAGGCATCACAGGTTCTGTGCATGGTGCTGGGATGAGGACGGGACAGGGACAGGCAGAAGGCAGCTCTTCATTTTAACAGGTTGTCTGAAAAGGTTCATAAACTGTCTGTAGAGAGCTCCCCACCACAAACAGCTCCAGCACACTCCACCCAGCCCTCATGAAAGGTTAGCATGAGGGACAGGNGTGAGGGACCCTCACATCTGCCATAAGGGCAACTCATTTCTCACAAACATGCACTTGTTCTCACCTTGCTCACAAATAGAACACACAGAGGCATCACAGGCTCTGTGCATGGTGCTGGGATGAGGACGGGACAGGGACAGGCAGAAGGCAGCTCTTCATTTTAACAGGTTGTCTGAAAAGGTTCATAAACTGTCTGTAGAGAACTCCCCACCACAAACAGCTCCAGCACACTCCACCCAGCCCTCATGAAAGGTTAGCATGAGGGACAGGCCAAGTCTCTGACAGGTACAGGCTCCAGCTCTGGGTCTAGATAGGGGAAAGGAACACTTCACCCCAACAACCCCCTTATACAAGAAGAAAAGATTTCTGGGTTTCTGCATTTTCAGCAATGCCATGCAACTTCAAATACCCAATGGCTTCATTAGCATGCTTCAGGAAAAATCACACAGCCCTTTACTTATTTAGTGTTTTATTCAAATAAAAACTGGGAAATTACATGCTCCATCCATGCACTGCAGCTTTAATCATTACAAGTAGCAAAAAAAATTTGCTTTTAAAAACATTTTTCCCTGTATTTTTCTCAGGTACTCTTCCTCTCATGACACAAAGCAGAACCTGTGTCTTCCCTCTGCTGAAGCTGAGGTCAAACAGCAACTTCACCACATTATAAATTACAACTGAGGCTACTCTTGAAAAAAGATGATCCTTTCCTAGCTAAATGCTAAAGCTCTTCCGATTGTCTGTATCCAGCCCTGTATTTATAAGATTAGCTTCAAATTAGGACAGTTTCCTCATTCTTTCTTCACTCTTACTACAGACTGGTTCCTGGGAATCTGATCCTATCTTCCACAGAGGTTACTCCCTGTTGATAGGAAATATCTATGTGTATGTGGGCAGGAAGTGTCAACAGAGGATAATGAGGATTAAGAGAGAGTCCTTGTTATGACTTATCACCACAGCAGATCAGGAGACTCAGTGGGCCATTTGATCAACAGGAACATTAGGAACTGTCTCACACTCCCACACAGTGTCTCACCCCACTGTGGTGTGGGTTAAAGTAGCACACAAGGGCTTTGAGGGCAAGATGAGTCGGCCTGACCCATCCAGCTACTTCACATCATCCAGTTCTTCTTAACCAGAAGCAGAGTACTTAAGAAGTGATGGGTGAGGACAGGTCAAAGAAAGCAAATCCTTGTGGAGTTAATTTCTTACCCAAACTTTCCTTAGAAGAGACAAGAGGCAGGTTTGCTGGCTTTCCATCACCCAAGGAATCTGTTTATTTCAGAGTGACTGGTGCTGGTGAAGAACAAGATGTTTCTGTTGGTACAAAGATCTCCTCAGTGCTTTGGCTGCCTCTTTGCCATGTCTGTTTGATAACAGATGTACAATAACCTCAGAAGTTTTCTCTTCCAGCCATGCACTTCAGCAGCTCTCTTTACTGAACAGAGAGAGCAAGCTGGGTGTCTCCAGCCTCTATAAAAGCTCCTCAAACACACACACACACAAACACAGTGTGCTACACACTGCTCATTCCAGGTCAGTGTTGTCTTGGAAAAGCAAAGGAATCAGAGCCACTAACTGTTGTTAGGTCAAACATCATCTGCCCTGGGTCCTGTTTTCAGTGGTACTTGACAGCAGCACCAGGGGAAGAGTGTAAGAAGAGGCCAAGCTTGTAGCTATGTTACATTACAAATGCTTTCCCAAGCTCCAGCTTTTTTGTGAGATTTTTCTCAATGAGATACTGTGTATCAATACCTGAAAGCACTCAATGCATTTTTATTGTTTTACTTACGCCCATGTTCCCCAAGTCTACAAACACCGTTGTTCACTATAGATTCATAACCTGAATTTATACAGTTTGTTCTCAGCTCTTCTTGTAGAAGTTTGGGGTTTTTGACCTGGCTGAGAATCAAGCCTGGCTCCCATAACAACAGTTCATTGCACTGCTGAGATCTTCCTCCCTTGTGACATTACCCTGTTCTGAGCTTGTTGTGCTGCATTTTAGATTAGGATGGCTCTCTCTTCCTCCTGGATTGCTTTGCTTTTCTCAGCATCATATGCTCAAACCCCACCACTCCACATTGCAAAGATTTCCTACAGTGCAGCATTTGGTTTTTGCTACTTTGAATAGGCAGCAGACTTCATCATCTGCTCTTACTCCTCTTTTTCATTACCAGACACATTCAACAGCTTTGGCTTTTGACAGGCCCTTGTTGCATCTGACTTATGCCAATCCTCCGTTGGGAAAGCTATCCCTTCACCTCTCAGCCTTCGTTTCTCAGCTTTCAGCTTATTATTTACTCATTAGAGACCTCCATGGGATATCCCAAAACTCAGAGCACAAAAGGACCTCTGGCTGGCCAGGGTCCAGCCACCCATGTAGTATCTTGAAAAAGACCTATTTTCCCATCTGCTCTCTCAGCCCAACTCTTCGGCTTCCAGGCACCAATAATCTTCCCCAGGAAGGCTCCCAGTCGTGTCAGAAAGGGAAGGAGAACAGCTGCAGCCCAGGCACAGCACAGTCATAAACACTGAGCATGGACTGACACAAGGTAATGGCAGCAGCCAGGCATCAAGGAGGCTCCTGTGGCTGAGTATCCCTGAGTCTGCTGAACTAAACTTATGCCAGACTACTGCAAGAAATTCCTGAAGCTCAGGTTTTTTGAAAATGTCCCCATCAACACCACCAGGAAAACCGGGGAAACACCACCGGGACTTCCTCCTGCAATGCCCTGGGGCAGCCACAAAGAGAACTGTCATTACTCAGCAACCCAGCTTGCTCCCAAACCCTGAAAAACATCCGGAGAGAAAAAATTGTGGCTCTTCCCAATATCGCTTTCACTGGATACTATTCCTCAATCCCATGGAGATGAGCAGAGTACAGACATTTCCTTCTAGTGACAATCTTCCACATTGCTACCCATCTCCAGCTCCTCCCCAGACTGAAATCCACAGGGACAGTCTTCAATTCCCAGCCACACCATGCCTTTGCAAAGTGCTCCTTCAGTCTCCTCCCCAGAGCTCCCTGTGTTTCAGCACTCAGAAAACAAGCCTCAGGAAAAGCACCTTCCTCTTCTCTCACAGGGAGAGGCCGATTGCTTCAGATAATTGGCATTAAGTGAACAAGTTGGACACTGAGCAGCAAGATCAGTTCCCACAAAGACTAGGTAGTAATGAGAGTGGTTAAAGACAGGTAACGAGTAGGTGGCACCTGTCAGCTTCATAATGTGGATTATAATTTGTTTATTACTCTTGCTACTGCTTTCGCTGCTGTTGGAATGCAATTAATTAATAGCACTGATGAGTCCTGCTAAGTATCTGTCATCCCTGACCTACAAACATCCCTGGGCTGCCACTGCACATGCAGAAGCACTGGACATGTGGTGGCATGGCCAGGAGGAAGGATCCCATAGCTCAGGGAGAAAAGTTAAGAACTCCATAAACAAAGCCAAATGTATTGCCATAAGGAAAGGCTCGCAGAAGTTTTGGACGTTCAGAAAAAACTAACCATCATCCAGACTTTCACAAACTGGAAACTGTATCTCAGGGTTTGATTCTGTATCAGGAATGCACACTGGCAAATCACAGCTTCAAACAGGACTGATATTATTAAAAATACTTACATTTGTAACCCTTGCTTCATGCACACACACACACTCCTCTCCATTTTTACCAGATGTAAAACTAGGATGGGAATTTCTCTAACCTGCCTGAGCAGCTGGCAACACAGGAAAGCAACAAGCTGGCTGCTCTGGGCTTTTTCAAATACAGATTTGTGCAGATCAGGCCCTTATCTGGACCCCCATGAGCATGACACCCCTCAGCATGAGTGCCTTCACCATGTCCTGCTGCAGGACTCACAGGATGGAGGCAGACAGGGTGAACAGAGAACCTCAGCTTCTCTAACTTTTAATAACGACCTCCTGCCCTCCCCAACCAATGGAGTCCTTCCCTTTGCAGAGAAAAACATCTGCAGGGACATAAATAAAAACCAGCGGTGAACTTCTGCACTGAGCTGCACTATCAGTGCGTGTTTGGGCACAAGCGAGCGCCCACTGAAGTCAGCAGAAGTTTGGGAAGACAAAACACCTCCCACACAAAGGAGAGACAGAGGAAGCAGTCAGAGCTGCGAGGCAGATAAGCTGCCTGTCAGAACAGGCTTGGACTGTCCTAGCAGGAAGATGTTGTCCAATGAGAGGGAAAGCTATTTGGGGAATGAATGAATAGTGAAGCTTCTTGTTTAAAAAAAAAAAAAAAAAAAAAAGGAAAAAAAACCCCAACACAAAAAAAACCACAAGACTTTCCCAAACATCTCTCTCTCAGCTTTCTGCCAATGGGATGGAAGGCCAAGACATGCAGGAGCCTGCCTGAACCTCCAGCAGTTAAAGGCAACAGCCAGAATCGGGGCAGAGGAAAGGTGACGAATGACAGAGAGGACACAGAGATGGAGCTCACAGCAGAGCTGATCATTGTTCTGTCAAAGGAGAGGGCAGCTTTCTGCAAGCTCAGCACCCTGAATCCCCTCAAACTCACATCCAGCATCACACTTTTCACAGCTCTGAGGGGATCCTACTTGGCTCTTGGGGGTGCGATCCTGCCTGGACCACCGCCTGCTCCAAGCAACAGGAATCAGCCACCCAAGGAAAGGAAGTGGCAAATTCAGAGTAAGACCCAAACAAACTGCACCACTGGAGCAGAGCTGTAAGTCTTTCACCAGGCACTGAGCACTTCACTGCCAGAATAAATGCACAGGAAAATGATGGGTCCAATTCAGAGGCACACTGGCAAAAGGAAGGAGAGTACTTATCCCTCTAACTGCACCCCTTCATACATAATTCAATTCAAAATCTCCCATACAGAAAAATGCTGTGCTTTTAGGATGTTATATCTGCAATCAAACCTCGGAGCTCAGCTTCTTGCTGGCACAGGGCTTTCACTAATGCCCTATCAGTGACCAGGGTCTCGCCAACGCACCAGTCTGTTCCTTCCCACTTTTTGCAGGGCTTATCACAACAATTCACCTCTCAGAAGAAAACAAGGCAAAACCACAAGTCAAACTACAGCAGTCCTTTACAAGAAAAGGAAAGGAAAGAAAA
>VYZS01073002.1:10614-25955 GCA_013400695.1 Neodrepanis coruscans
CTGATACAAGCCAGGATACCATTGGCCTTCTTGGCCACCTTGGCATGTTGCTGGCTCATGTTCATCCTGCTGTCAGTCAGTACTCCCAGGTCCCTTTCTGCCTGGCTGCTCTCCAGCCACTCTGTCCCCAGCCTGTAGCGCTGAAGGGGGTTGTAACCAAGGTATAGAAGCCTGCACTTGTTAAATCTCATGTTGTTGGATTCAGCCCATCTATCCAGCCTGTCCAGGTCCCTCTTTAGAGCCCTCCTACCCTCTAACAGATTGACATTTGTTCCCACCTTGGTGTCATCTGCAAATGTTGTAACTGTTATGAGGCCATGAAATTTCATACTATAAAGGAGATATACGATGATTAGCTCCTTAGATATTTAAATAATAAAAAGCTGTCGATGGCATGGTGAGCCATGCTTAAATACTATATGAAAAGTAGCAGAAAATCTGCAGGAACTGTATAATTACACAATTTGCTAAGTCTTTGTATTTTGCAATGATGAGACATCATCTTGTGTGTGTATATATGTTTGCAAATGAAATCAAGCATTCATCATTTGATGCTTCAATTGCTAATTATAATGTGGGATCCAATATGGCAATAAGCATCTACAGTAAATAGAGACTGACTATAGTTCAAGAATAAACGTTCCCCATATTTGAATCTTACTTCTAGGTGGACATTAATCCCATTTTTCTTTATTCTCTCTCCAAAATTTTTATTCTGTGTTACAAAGAATTCCAGCTGTTGACCCAGCAGTCATTCTTAACTCAAATAGGTTAGATCTTACTTGATTCAGACTTCCATGCTCTATAATGGCTTTTGGGCCATGAAGGGTACATCCAATCTCCTGCTTCAGATTTTGACTGATAGGGACAAGTAATAAGGAGAGAAATCTCCCTCTCACGTTCTATCTCTACTTCTAGATTAGCTCTATTCAAAACCTTTGGACTCTATTTCCTTGAGCTCTTTCTGGTTTTTTTCTGTGTTTCCATTGAGGGGCTGATCCATCCACCATCCTTAATGATATATTTCCATTTCTGAATTCAAAAAGGACATTGACCCTAATTGTTGTCTTACGTGTTATCAGGGATGCAAAGAGAAGGAAATAGTAATTTTTTTCATTTACTTATATCCTTGAAAGTCCATTTAAACTTATGTTTGTAATATGGGAGTGCTACACATTTTTCCTTCTTTCCCCAAGTTGCCTGTCATTTCCTTGCTGACCTTTTAATACAAGAAGCCTGGATATTTTTCTTCTTGTTTTCAGTGGGGAAGCTCCAGTACTCCTGGAAATAGAAGTATCTGTGTTAATCAGAAAATAGCTGAACAGATATGAGCACATCCAGATTCTTGGACCGCTATGGAAGATTTGGACCAACTTGTACCTTCAAAAGCAAAAATACAGTAGCTTTAGCTAAACAATCCAATGCAGAGAGGAGACTGTTATTTTATTAAAATTTTTCAGTTTAAGTCCTCAGGAAACCTCTGACCAGTATTTATTTGAAGATGTCTCTGTCCAGGATAATATTATGATTAGAATCAAAGGAAGCAGAAAAAAATAGGTTTTCTTACTGAAACAAAGTGGAGGACACTTTTTATTTCCCCAGCCTAAAGAGTCTCTGGATCCCAAGATATGACTTGGCAACAATTTATTATGCTCTCTGCCAAAGAATGGCTAGAGATCCAGCAAATCTAGTTATTAAATGAACTGAGCAGAAAGAGCCTGTTTGAAACTGCATAGAAATATGAGCATTCTGCTCAGCAGAGGACCAAAGATGCAGGGATTATGAACTGCAATTGCTGAGGTCTCAGGTTAACTAAGAGCAGAGTCAAGAACAGGAGAAACAGGAGAGGGGAAGCGAGTGTTGTTGAGGCCTTTGTGCTGCTCTTGGCACTCGACCTACTCATTGTAACTTTGTTTGGATTTTAGCTGATAAATATGGTGTAGTGTCTAGAAACACAGACAGAAGACAGTTCAACTAGTACTGCTTAATTGCAGTGTGGTGCAATTCGTTCTATCTTTTTGGAATTAAAATGGGAACCAGTGGCATTTTATGGACTGGAACTAACCATAATATAATGGTTTACAGTAATAGACTGTGAATGAAGTGGTTGAGGGAAGTATAAAGGCTTTATTCCTAGGCAAATCCTAGGCAGTCTAGGGAGTCTGCTCTGTAGCTGAACTGAACTGGCACCAGTCACTAGAGCAGATTGTATAAATACCCCAAAAGGGATGGCAAAGAATAGCTTTCCAGCTCTTGAGAGCAGAGGGATCCTATTCAGGGAAGTTGTCTCAGCTGTAAAGGCAGTTTTTCTCCCATGTCAGTGGTCTGAAAAAAAATCTCTATTTTCCTCTTTGCAATCAAAAGCAGAAGCTGGCTTTTGAAAGAATGTTTTAAAAATAGAAGAACTTCAAGCTTCTGAGGCTTGATCTTCCAAAATTTTAAAGATGGCTCATAAAAATAAAGAGGCACCATACAATTTCTGTGCTGATCCAATATGAAGCATAATTCACTCACTATATTATTGCTGGGGAAGGTGCAACTTAGTTCTGTAATTGTATGATCTCTCTGTTTCAGTACTGGAGAGGAAGTGCTGCTTCTTCCTGCTGAAATCCTGTATAGGTGTCATGGACAGAAATCTTGCCAGGAGCAGTGTTGCTGTGCTTCTCTAGGTAGGTGTTCAGCAGCTTCTCTACCAGGTCTTCCCAGAGAGATATTCAATTTGTGGCAGTGCACTTGGAAAAAGAGGTGAGCCCTGGCTGGATGAATTGTCCCATGGCTCGAAAAAAACAGAGAAGAGGAGTAGCAGCTTGTATTCTTCAGGGTTTCTGGGGCAATAGACCAGGAGAGGCCTTCTGTGTCTTTTTCCAGCCTGCTTTGGCTTCCCTTTTTTGCCTGGTGAAGAAGGGCCTCCACTTGCTTAGGGCTTGACTCTGAACTCAGAGGCTGGGTTTGCGAATGGGTTTCGAACGTTGGCCAAAAATAATCATCTGTGCATGTGTATGTGGAGGTGTGGGGGAGGGAGAGTTGCTCCCTTGTGCAGTCGCACAGAACAAGCCACAATCTGGCATGTTTTTGGTTATTAATAGCTAGAATATGGAAGTAGGGCAAATATCCATCCTGATTTATCCTGACCTGAATAATCTGCATAGTCTTCAGGCCATAGACTAGCAATTCTTTCTCTAGCTGTCACGTTCCTGAATTTTAGGAAGCAATATCTGTGACCATTTTGTGTCATGATGATCAATGTCACATTAAAGAGAGATGCCTGCAGGCAGATGTGTGAACTGTGTGAGCGCTGCTTGATTAGGGAAGCACTGGGATGGGGATCCTGCTCCCTGTCACTCCTGCTCCCTGTCACTCCACACTGTCTGAGACCATGAGACAAAAGACCCCAAGGGACAGGGCACCCTGGCCTGCGGCTGCTCTGCTGAGGAGGGGGGAGCAAGAAAGATGCTCTGAGAGGCAGGTGACAGGCAGAGGAGAGGAGTCACAGAGCCGTGAAGCAGCAGTGAAGGAAGCAGGGGATGTTAGATTCAGGAGTAGGAAATGGGAAGTTAAAGAGAGAGAGAGAGAGATGTACAGAATCCTCTATCCCTATGGATAATAATTCCTAAGCATGATCAGGGTATTCAGTTAGTAGAAAATTGGCTTTTTTTTCCTTCCTTTTTAACTTTTCCTTTCCTTCCTTTATTTCTAAAAATCATTAATACATTGAACCCCATATTTTTATTCTTTCAGCTTGCAACATGTAGTTCTTCACACCTATTTTTGAAATCACAGCAACTTTTTAGACCAAATGTGTGAATTACCCATTGTGGCCTACTTACATTTCTAGCATGCGAAGAGAGACAAACAAAAGGGCATTAACTTTGATACATCCATCAAAAAGATGCCTGGGACACAAGTCAAAAATTCACATTTGGTCAGGTTTCCCACTGACTTCCACACAAACTGACATGATTCTTGAGTGAAGCATGCAAGCTGGAAGACTAGGGTGCACATTTGTATCCTCTTATTGTTCTGAGATTTATTCTGGCAACAATTTTCTTTTTATGTATGAGCAGAAAAAAACCAATAAGTATTATTGCTGATTGCATTTTAGAAACTGCAGGCATTAGTTGGAACATAGGTGATTTTTTATTAAGGGTAGAAAGAGTATATAGGGAAACAAATTCTTGCCCAGAACTATTTAAAGCCTGATATTAAATCAAGACACAGTGTAAGAAAAAAGACTAAGCACGAAACAAAGATGGCTGTGCGGACAGTCCGTTGTTATTTAAGCCAGCTAATGAACAAATTTATAGCTTCAAATCACCTAACATTTCGTATGTGTTGAGATATATTTCTGTTCTGTTTTAATTCAGATAAGTAAATACAAGAATGGTTTCTATTGAGTTAATTACTGGAGCTGCAGTGTTTGAATTATACCCAGAGCGAATTAGTCCATTTGTAAATTTCAGTGCTTGGACCTAAAATATCAGTATAAAACCTCACAGATAGCCTTCCATGCTGCAGCTAAGTAGACACAGCCATGTGTCTCCTCCATGTGCCTCCTTTCCCAAGTCGTAGCAGATGAGGAAGCACCAGGTCCCCCGCCTCTTCCCTCTATATTTCACACTCTTCCCTCAACAAATGTAAGCCTCCATTCACTTCCCCTTACAGAAAGCTCTCAGCCAGAACACACAAGAGGCAAAGCTGGGCAGAGGAGACTGCTGGCAGGCAGTGCCAGGGCTACCACCTTCCCAACAGCCAGCCCTTGTCTGGGAGCAGACGGCAGTTATGACAGCACTCCCTTTCCTCTCACAGCCAGGGAAACCACAGGGCCCCAGGTCCTGACCCAGCCAGAGAGGCTGAGATTCCCACAAGCAAGGAAGAGAGCATGCCAGGATTTTCCTGTTTGCTTTTGAAACACAGGTGCTGGCTGTCTGGGTGTTTGTGTGTTTGTCCCATGGGAAGCATGAACCGGAGAGCTTGGGCTCTGTGGCTTGGGCTTGTATTTGTGAGCCTAGTTTGTCAGCAGTAAGCTATTCTTGTTGGATTTCCAAGTAAACATCAGACAGATCCTTGCCCCTTTGAGCTGTCATAGTCTGCCAAGAAAACTGTCTGAACTTTGAAATTTCTTCCTTTATTTTCCGCCTTCCTGACCCTGCCTTTGCTACTGACAGCAGGTCCCTCTTGTCAGGGGAATGTCCTCGAGGCACAACACAGGGAAATGGAGGAGGGGTATTTTCACCTCCAGAAATCCTGTTTGGTGAGACAAGGATGTCTGGGCCTGTGAGAAGGACTGAGCAGGCAGCTCTGGGCAGCCAGGGCTCATCGATGAGACTTTCCCTGAGACTGCACAAGATCATTTCTCTGGAGAGAGGGGGTAGGAGCGTGCGTGTAATAACAGCAACTTAGTTGACAGGCGATAGCTCATTAAGCTGTCACAGCTCTATGGTAACGGCTTAGATGGCATCCACATCTAAAGCAAACACACAGGCTTTGATCAAGTTTGCTCTGATTATACTTGTGGAGTTCAGCTGAGCCTGGGCTCCTCAAGAGCTAGGGACTTTGCAGCTTGAAGAATAAGCCCTGTCTCTATCTCTACAGGGACACTTTCATCAGGTTTCTGGTTGCTGTGTCCAGTCCCTGTCAAGGGCTAATGTGGAGTGTCAACTTTGCCACCCTCTGAAGCTATGTGAAGGCAGAAGACTGGGCTTTAGGTTGCCCTCTCTCCCATGACCTGCTTAGTGAGGTTCTGGGAGGCCTTACTCAGCACAGTGTGCACCTGAATACCTGTGAGCCTCTGTGGTCTGTGTGAAGGAATGGGGTTTGAACAGCTTCCGTTGAGTCATTTCTGCATGATCCATACCTGCCTTAGGCTTACGTGGAGTCTATGATTGGGAAAAACTAAAGAAATCCTAAAATATCTGGTCCTTCTGCTTGCTTTTCTCTGTAGGTTGTGATATAAATTGCATAAAACTAATAGTCTGAATTCTGGAATAGAGACCATTAGCCATATTCCAGGACAGAACACCTTTTCAATTTGAAAAATGATCAACTCTAGAAATGTTGTTTGAAGTCAGTTTTCTATCTCGCTTGAAGTGTTGCAAGCGAAGTATTTGTTAATTATAATCTATAGATATTCAGTTTTGGTCTTTGGAAGGGGAGAGGACTTTTGACCCTTAGGCATTTCTTTGGTGAAGAAATTCAGCATTCTCAGCTGAATCAATGCAGTTTCTTCCATTGATTTTACACATTTTGGCTAATGTTCAATATGACCTCCCTCATCGTCTGTCCATGTGTTTGAACAGTTAGGTCATATTTGGCAGCTAGTAATATATTTTTGAATCCTTAATACCAAAATGAATTTCAATGTTCAGTAGGTTATCAAAACACAAGCTTGCATTACTGCAAAGAAAGCATTGCTGTTTACTTTTCAAAGCACAGGATTTCTTCTCATTTTGGGGAACAACATAGTAAACAACACAGTGAAACAGAGGCATGGTTCATATACATGCTGACAGTGAGCAGGTCTATAAAGATAGATATTTTAGGAAGGAATTCTGGTGATGGATCTTTTTGATGTAGGTTTCCCAAATGTTATATAGGATTGCATCTTTTATGTGCCAAGCAGGTCAAATCCTTAAAAAAATGTGTCATTTTTTCACGTAATTTGTAAAACTTACAAACAAACACTCACCTTTTTCTCTTTCTCTGGGTGTGTGAGGTCCCTGTGCCACAGAATTGTTTTACTCATGGAGTAATTCCTACTGGCTCCAGGTTAGACTTTATTTCTGGTGGTGTCCATCTCCTACCCTTGTTCTTTTCCTTGGAAGACAACCAAGTGAGGAAGTCAGTCTGCACTGGAAGGTCTGTAAACAATTTTTAGAGCTGCAGTCACCAGTTTGAGTGGTCTTTGTGGAAGCTGGGCTCAGCCAACCTAAAGAATATGCTTGCTGAGCTAAACGCATCCCAGTTACCTGTCATAACATACAGCATATATCATGCAGACAGTCATTTGTTTTTAGCATAGGTAATCACCAATACGTTCTTTTAAGTGAGATTGATAGATGCTGATTACATTTACTGCATAAATTACTTCATTATTAAAATCAGGTCATTTGAGCCCCAAAACCATTAACATGCAAACTATTACCATAATTTCATAAGCTAATAAATCAAGCACAGGAAAAGAATTAAGCGGCTCCTAGTGATAAGTGTTTCTTCAGAGATTAAGAAACACAATTTTCTCATGCATATATTAACATTTTAAAAGTGAATTCATTCAAAAGCAATTTTTCTGCATATATAAAACTTATGTTTAATAATCTTTATACTCAGCCTCCAGAGCTGTTCCAAAATTAGTGGGTTTTTTTCTCAAATCACTGTACAGGAATTCCACATTGAACCAGTCAGCCTGTTTCAATATAGTCTACCTGTAACTCTTTATGCCTTCATTAAACAGTCAAAGTTAAGAAATAAAGCAAGCCAAGATATGACTTAGAAGAAAAATAGCTTGGGTTCATCTTAGATAATGAACTGTTCATCCAAGGTAAATTTTGTATTCTTAACATTAGGCAGTATGAGTGAAGTTGTAATTATCTCCATAATTGCAATTTAGAACTATGGTCACCGTGTTATTAGAGTGCTGCATTAAAATTGATTTAATTCTCATTTCTTACACAATATAATGTAATATTGGCTGGAATAATGCAAGGATAGACACTTCTATTCACATTGCTGACTAGATTTAAAAAACATACTAACACAACTATTGCAGGAAAACAAAGAAAATTCCAATGTAAATGAAACTGTAATAAGCAACAGATGACAATGCCTAAGAATTTTACTATATTGCAAGATGTCCATGATTTATTTGTGTTTAGCTGGTTTTGTTTTCCAGCTCCTAACCTCTGTTTTTTTTTAGTGTATTTGTTTTTCAGTATGAGGCACCCAATGTATTTGCTCAAAGGGATAAGAGAGTATGTTTTCAGAATGGTGCTCACTATATTGGTTATTTTGAGTCTTTTGGTTGCTATACCAATACCACAGCCTCTTTCTTTTCCAGCCCACATGTGAAAAGACACTCAGATAGCTTTTAGCAGTGGTTTGTGCTTGCTGATCTTCAATGGATGACTTGATTTTGACAACACTACACTGAGAACTGCCTCTCTGGGGAGAGTTGACTTGTGCTGTCCATCTCCCCGAATCAGTTCACCCTGGGGCCAGATGAGGATCACTGCTGGTGCTAGGAAGGTGGTGATGACAAGCAAGACGTGGGGACACCCCTTATTGTGGCAGCTGGTTGCTACCTCAGCTTTGGGGCTGTTTGAAGCCACAGCCTGAACAATGGGAGAGCCCAAGTGTGTCAACCTGAGCGCAGTAGTAGTGCTCACTCAAGCACAAGTGAGGTAGCAGGACTGTAAGCCTGTGCAGGAGAGGAGGCAAGACCAAGTATTCATTACCTAAATAAGAAAACAGCAGAGCACTGCCAATGTGCAACTTTCCATGTTTATTGTCTTAACTGTCCTTGTTCTGTGTTCCTTCCTTGTCTTTTTGCCCATCAGGAAGTACATGGATGTTGTAAATCTCACAAATTATTAGTGAATTATAACCTTCTCCCTGAATCCTGGACGATTCAGTGTCTCATTCCTCAGTTATGGTCTCTTTTACATTCAAATCATATATTGAACTATTGCTGCTCTTGGCAGGTCTTTAGTTTGTTTGGAGGCTATGTGTCCTGTTATACATGTATAAATCATTTGTATCTGTTCAGGATTCTCCTGGACTGTGTTTCAGGTATGTCTTCAGAGGAGTTTATCAGAACTCCATTCCAGGTCATAAACTCATTTTTCAATGTTTGTGTAATTAATTTCACAGAGTGGATGTATCTAGCATAGGGCAGGTGACTACACCCATGTGGAATGACAGTTTTCTAATCAAAATGTGAGAATTTGCAATAAAATGGTTATGGAGTATTTGTCAGTGTTGCTTTCCATATTGCTAAAGCTGAATATTAAAAAGGAAATTTGATATCTCATCTGGACAAATTGGCATTGCAGGTTACTGCAAATGCAAAACCTGGTTTGATTGCTTTGTTCATATATAGTAGAATCCCATTGAAGACAAAGTCAGATTACTCACCTGAATAAAATTTCTGGGTCAGGATCCACTTTTGCATGAATGAATACGTGTAAAAACAAGAATTTAAATTTCCAGGATTCTGTAATAATTATACTCAGGTTACACTGCTATATTCCCTTTTAGAATGCTAACAAATCTTTTAAATGTGGAACACCCAATATGAAGTATTTCACTTAGCCAGACAGTGTCCTAGTTTTCAGCAGTGTATGAAATGGTGATTCCCCCAGGCAGTGTTTAGTACACTTACTCCAGGCTTCTGCTCTCACTGCCTCTCAGAGGACTCCATTCTTCTTCACATGCTGGAGGGAGAAACTCAGAAGACATTTAGCTGGCAAAAAAAGGCATTTCTACCCAGGTTCACTGAATGTTCTTCCAAGAGAACAACAGAGGATGTAATTTGAACCATAGAATTTATGTTTCGCTGTTGTTTTTTTCCCACTGTTGTTGTTCATACTATCGTCTTTTCTCTTTCCCCCTATTTATCTATTTTCTCTGTAAGCTGTGACCCACTGACAAAGTGATGAATTCAGCTTGGATGTAATTTCTAGTATAAAGTTTTTTGGCTTACTGATCAGTGGAAAAGGATATTTAAAAAATCAATGAATGTAATGAATGACATTCATTACATTAGAAGCTTATTCATTCACTTATCTGACCACTTTTGAACTACTACTAGCACATTATATACACTTTCTGACTCATGAAGGAAGAGAATGGAGACAACTAGACTACTTTCCTGTGCCTGGCAATCACACTGCACTTTAGTGGCAGGTGGCTGAACAAAAGTTCAAATCCATTTCTAATGGATTCTTTTAACAAAAAAAACTGCTTTATGTGTAAGTGTGTATAGGGCTGCACTGTAAACTGAGAGTTCAGAGCCAGGAAGGCCAAGAAGAGTCTGGCTGAGGCATTCAGTTGTGCTATTACCCCTGTTTTCCTCCTGTGTGTCTGCAGCGGCTGCTGTGCTACCGTGAACCTTTGTAACCCATTCCAGGAAACACGTCTCTTCTCCATGGACATTTCTCAAGCACCACTACCAGGAGGGAGGCAGATTGTCATCCTACTCCTTACTGCTTATCATGCCTGCAAGTGTATGGAATATTCTCCAGTGTTTGGGGAAGAGTACTAGGCAGCCAGCATTCCTGCTCTGGGGTACTTGTAACCATAACAAATCCAAGAGTTTTCCTTCTTCTTTCTCAGGATTCCAAAATATTTACGGAAATTCTGAGTAGTTTTTCTTCCAGGAAAATTATACTGTCACCAAGATCTGCTGGTCTGAGGTTTTCTTAGGGTTTAGTTTGGCTTTGTATTTTTTTGGTTGTCTTTTAAGGACTCTATCCAGAACATAAAACAAATGTAGCTTTATGCAACACATAACAAAATTGCAATTTGTCTCTTCCAAGATTGTTATTCTCCCAGTTATACACTACATACAGCATTTTAGTTAGCAGTAAGTAAATTTGGATGACTGAAGTGGAAACTGAACCACCCACCAGAGGTTCCTCCAAGAGAGGAGGCACTTCCAAAGTCCATTAAGATCTCCACAAAACTCTCTTTGGCAATTTCAGTAAGTTGCTTTGTTACCAAAGACACTCATTATTAAACTAGCTACCATGTTGGCTGCAGGCCCAACCATGTCCCCTTCCCAGACATACACACACAGACAAGATGATTGGTCTGACACAATAATTAAATGATCTAGTCACGTAAAAATCTGGTTTCTCATACCGAGCTTAACCATCACTCCATTTCTGAATTGGCAAATATTTCTTTAAGAGCAAGACAGATGTATAGTACCTGTCACTTAAAAGAGATAAAGCCACAAGCACCAAGCTATGGAAAAGTATTTGCTAAGTACCAAAATGTTTTGTAGCAGAAGAGTTTGATAAAACCAGGATACACATAGTATTCTTGCTTTCTTGCAGATTCTGTGGTCCAAATTTGAAATTATTGTGTTAAAGGTGACTGTGGAGTTTCTGTAAGTCCCTGCTGAAGGTCTCTGATATTACATAAATGGCCTTGGATTATCAAGATCTGATCCTCATGCATTGTGTTGACTACTTTTTCATTATTGGGAGTATATGAATTGTATGAACCTTTGAAGAATAAGAACCAGTTCACACAATTGGTTCTTAGTTAGACATTGGGAGTCAAGTGTCTTCCTCCTTTATTTTCATACATAACCTTAAATGGGAGAATAAACTTTGTATTTTTAGGAGCGTATTTGAATTTTTCAGTAGGGAGAGGTCTTAAATCTCAAGATACCTAAAAATTATTAGACTAAGAACACAGTTGGGTTTTTTAAGGTTAATTGTATTTAAATGGAATTCAGATGCTTATTTGAGAAAAAGAATTTCTGGAAGATTTTATGCAAAACAATGTGATTGAAAAGTTTTAAGATATTGTAATAAACTCCTTGTGCTTTATTTGCTGTTTGGTGAACCACTCACTGTGGGTGGTGGAAAACCTTTTACCATTTTGTCGCAGGTTACCTGTGGCTCCAACTTATTCCTCAAGAAAAATTCTAAGAAGTTCTTAATCAAATTGAAATATTTTAAGGTGAACTGCAAGGGAGAAAGAGAACTGTTACACCAAGGCCAGAAACGAAGCTCATAAGAATTAGCTGAATGGTTACAATGTATCTCCAACTGAAAACTGATGGTATGGGTTATTCATCATTTTTATATGACATTAACTAACCTTTGTTTGCCAATTCATCATGGACACTCTAGGGGAGAATTATGCATAATGGTATATATTTAGGATATTCTGGAAGTATGATTTCTTTTTTCTGTTTCAGAAATGAGCCTCCAAAATTTACATAAAAATCTATCTGTGGCCTGTATTTCAAATAAACAGATCCTTTACTGTAACATTAAATATAAACATAATTAAATTAACATTAATTACTGTAACACTGTGGGGTGTTTATAGACGACTGATGCTCAGAATTAGCTCATTTGTTAGCATGAATTGTTTGCTTGTTTTGGCCAGCTCTCTGGCCATTGGGGACCCATTTTTAAACCAGGACAATTTCTGCTCACTTTCTCAATACCCTTGGAAAATTCCAGGAGTGTTATCCAGAGTGAAAAGATGGTCAGGTCTTGACACTGTGGCTTGACTGGGTACTGACTGACCCTGATCACTGAAGTGTTTCGGTGCGCTAAGGCATCAGGAATCTGACCCAGCAGAAAGAGATCTTGTGGTTTTCTGGCAGGCAACCATGCAGAAACATCTCTCGACAATGAATATCAAAGGTGGTGCAAAGATAAAGGTAGGACAGCTCTATCAGCAGGGAGGAGTGCTTGTGACCTAATCATTAAGTCACATGAAGAAGAATATGGAACTGCAACCTGTAAAGGTGGCTAATGTGTGGTTTCCCACACCCAGCTGACATATGTACTGCTGGTGATATGAACTTCACACTGTCTGTTGAGAAACCTGTCTATCAGCATGGGGTATCAGCTTTGAAAAATTGGATTCTTACATCAAAATACAAGATGTCTGTGTATTATTGTAACTGAAAAGGTCTTATCTTGCACTACAGGTAAATATTATGTTTTAGGAAATCTGAAGAGAGGATAGGGTGACAAGCCTATTATTAACTGACATGTGTGTGTAGTTTTACACTTTTGATTACATAGATTTTGTTCAAGTGAACCAACATCAGCTAAGTTTGTTTGCCAGTATGACATGTCCTTTCCTTCTCTTTAAGTCCTGTGCATGGAGAACTGCAGCACCAAACACAGAACCTTTATTTCCAGGAAATGGTAAATAAAGTCAGGCAAGAAAGTTAAGGCAGATCAAGTCAATTTCGAATTGAATCCAACTTCCATAAATTAAATTGCATTAAGAAGTTTCTGTGTGGTTTACTTTCTTCACGTATAGTTCAGCTGTAGACTTGCCCAAGGACTGAGCTAATTTCTTGTTGTTTACTCTTAAAATTAAGAAACTTAAAAAAAACCCCAAGAGTAAAACAAAAAACATCAAAATGTATGTCTATTCTAATTGGACACTGAAGAGGAGAAAAGAATGTCTTACCAATTTACTTACCTAGGTATAGTTTGAAATAAGTAAAATCCCCTGCTGCAGTTCATGAAAATCCTAACTGCAACACCACTTTCCAAAAGATATCTTGGGAGCTGTATTCAGCGTGAAAACTATGGATAAATCAGGGAAGATATTTCTCAAGTGCTTCCAAAGCATGTAAACTTTAGATATTTTATTAATGTTTTACTAATATTTATTTATATGTTATACTTGAGAAGAGATGGTTTAGGGGGTATCTTATCCATGTCTAGAAATACAGGATAGGAGAAAGCAAAGAAGACAGGGCTAATCTCCTTTCACTGGTCTCCAGGGAACAGATGAGGCAATGGGCACAAATTGAAACAAAGGAAATTCCGTTAAACAGAAGAAGAGACTTTTGTCCTGTGAGGTTAATCAACATTGGAGCAGGTTGCCCAGAGAGGAAATGAAGTCTGTGTCTTTGGAGATAATTCAAAATGCAATTGGATATGGCCTTGAGCAACCTGCTACCTTGTGGACCTTGCTTTCAGCGGGGGATTGGACTTGACAATCTCCAGGGGTCCCTTCCCATCTTAGCCTTCTGTGTTTCTATGTAGACAAGATGCTGTTAGCAATATTCTAGTGAAGAAATAGGAGCAAAATTTCAATCTCTACAATTTCAACTGACATTATCTTATTTACACAACTCAATGCACTAAGATGGGCTCTAATTATTGAATTATCCTTTCTGTAATACAGTGAAAAAAGACAATCCGAATGTAAGTGGTCCTTTTGAATAGCAACGACAAATTAAAATGTTATGCCAGCAATTCCTTCGTAGAATTCATGTTCAGTTATTGACGATCTGGACATTGATTGTATCTATGATCCACAAGAAACGTTCCCTCCAGAACTTCACTGATTTTTCATTTTGGATTATTTATGACATATTCCTTTTGACAATACACACTTATCTTTTTTTCTCTTCCCTTGCAGGTTCCAGGATAGTGTAGTATCATAGAAATTGAATGTAACCATAAATGACTTAAACATCTTCACTGGTCTGAGCTAAACAATCAAACACCAGTTTAAAAGAAGCATTATCCGCTTAACAGAAGCATACAAAGATCCAGAACACCAAAAAGCAGTGGAACTTCTGCTGATTTAGTCTACTGTCTGTATTTATTGTTCATTAGCCTATGGACCTTCCCTCCCACCCCAGCTGCCACCACACAGATGGCATTCTCAGTAAAAGAAACAGCACTTGCCTTCAGGAATTCAGCTTTCAGATGCCACTAACCATGCTAAACTTTCATTCTGGGGGCTGAAGTCTCAAAAACTATTGTGTGCCTCAGAGTGAAAACTTTCAGATATAATTTTGTCGAACGAGATCAAGGGAATAGGTTTCTAAGTTTGGCATCTTAACATATTTTGTAACTGTCTGGGGAGCTCCCCTTGTCTGAGGAGCTGTGTGTTGCAACAAGGACTCGGTATGTGGTACACCTAACAGCAGAAGGGGTTTTGACTGCCTTGTAAAAATGTATTCAAAATACTATTCAGAGTACAGGCTTCTGAGAAATACCTGTTCATAAACACACAGAAGATGCTGCCCAGCTGCAGTGGAGTCACAAAGGCACCTCAACTGAGAGCAGAGACAGATGTCCTTTTCAGTGACTTAAACTGGAGCACTTTAGGCAGGTATTGGCTCATCTGCTTTTTGTTGCTCCTGTATCTCAGATGTTGTGGCTGATTGTCTGAACACTCAAGCTCTGTTACAGTGAAAATTCAGGGAAGCGGTGTGTCGTAGGGTGAAAAACGAAAATAAAAACCATGCGAGGAGGCCGAGGGTGCGCCCGGAGCCAGCGGTGGAGGGGTGCGGGCGGTGCCGGTGCCCGCGTGGTTTTCGGTAGCCCCTTTACCCCTGGCAGTGGCACAGCATGGCACAGCATGGCTCAGCCCAGTGGCGGCGGTGCTCAGCACATGCGTCCCTCGGAGCAGCATCGGCCGTGGGTCGGTGGGGCGAGTGGGGCGGGCGCGGCGGCACGCGCCGCCAGGAACCGCTGCTGGAGGTGCGGCCCCAGCTTCGGGCCGAGGTCGGCCATGGCCCTGCTCCGAGCCCCGGGCATGGCCCGTGCAGCCCTGGTGCCGAGCCCCTGGCGCGGCCCCACGTGGCCCCTGCCTCGCCCCGGGGGGGGGCTGCCAAC